>JAATLQ010023133.1:30935-60401 GCA_013421005.1 Heliconius erato x Heliconius himera | reverse complement strand
AGTAACGATTTTATAAACTTGAATTTCTTTCAAAGTCCCAGTGCCAGTAACCCAGCTTCACCTCACGGTAACGTTTCTAACCCATACGCTCCTCTACAAACCAATCAGTCACATTTACTAGAAAGTCCTACTCCAGTCTCTGCCACTGATGTTGGAGACTTATTTTCCGAAGTCGGAGAAATGTCTCAGTCCAATTTTCGAACGTCTACGCCAACAATATCGACTATATCCCTCCCTCGCCCCCCCTCGAGGCGTTCTGAGGGCGATTTTCGAACAGCAGGTTCGTCGGGGTCACGCGGTCCTTCACCGCTTACTATAGGCATGGCAGACACAATACCCTTAGCTGTAGCGTTCCACGAAATAATACATTCCTACTTCCGTGGGACTGAAGAATCTAAATGTCAAGTTAAAATGTCTGGTGATATGATGCTTTCATTCCCTACCGGCATAGTGGGCGTACTCGCTAACAATCCCAACCCAGCCAAACTCTGTTTTAGACTGAAAAACATACACAGATTAGATAATGTGTTGCCAAATAAGCAATTAATAAGTATAAACGCCATGATGTCTACACGCGACTCTACAGTCGTGGAGTTTAATATGCCAGCTCTAACATCCCTTTTGAAAAGACAGTCCGAGAAGAACCCCACTGCGCAATATTTCAACGTCGACATTCTTAAATACCAAGTGCGACCTAAAACGGGCGCCGCATCGTGTCCGTTGCAAATGGTAGCTTATTGGAAATGCGAGCGTGACCACACGGACCTTAAAGTGGATTACAAATATAATCTCCACGCTATGAGTCCGTCGTCACCGCTACTTAACGTGTCAGTGTGCGTGCCAATGAACGGCACCGTGAAAAACGTCATAGCAATGCCTAAAAACTCCTGGAACCCCGAAACCGAACAGGCTATGTGGCGGTTCACCGAATTGTCTCAACATTCTGAGGACCGAGGCGTAGGGTCCCTTCGGGCACGTTTCGAACTGAACAGCGGTCCTTCGTCTAAAACAACCATCTCGGCTCAATTCAACTGTGAAGGGGCGACCTTATCGGGCATCGAGTTCGAACTGATAGGCAGCGGGTACCGTTTGTCGCTCGTGAAGCGTCGCTTCGTGTCCGGGAAATATATTTGCGACAGCGATTTGCACTGATAGGTCCAATTATAACTGCATGTAGAGGTGTACAGTATGCATGCGAGGCATTTTTTATAACTTTGAACGATCTGTATATCTTCAGTACCTTATAGGACTGTTTCCTGTCCACAGATGTAATATTTGGATCATATTATTTGTCAATTTTGATGTTTAATCTATTAGTTATAGTTCACTTATGACAATTAACATTTTTTATAATCAATTTATGTATCTGTATCCACAGCTGCACTAACTTATTTCTTGAGTATAGACGTGCCATTATTCCTGACTAACTTTTAGTTGTAAATGTATATAATTTTTTTCAAAAAAATCACACAAAATATTTAAAAAAAAGAAATACTATATCAGTTCTAAACTGGCCCATCACACTGCAATCTGCTAAGATAAATCGGTTATGTATGTAAGCTAATATCCATTTTAACACCAAGAAAAAAAGCTTTAATATATTTTTCCACCAATCGAATAATGTGATGTTGTTATTACTAATTTGTACTATCTACCTCCCGAGGTCAATAATATAGATAACCTATTTGCTCTTTTATTAATACGTCACCTTGACATGTCACAGGTAAAATAAAATTTATTTGAGGCCTTGTATATCCGCAACTAAATATATAAACAAAATACGAAAATATTAGCGTGTCTAATTTCGTTTATTTTCTTAATACACTGACCATTTAACAAACAAATATATACATAATGTTCAGGCTTTTCTGTTAGCATTCATTGTTTTGCATTTAAATAATATAGAGTTCACAGTCACCAAACCATTTATAGTCTACGTTTTTTAAGTTTTAGAAAATATTATTATTTTTTTGTTTCGTTTATATCGATTCAATAATATGCAATTTAATCAATTAAATTGATTTTAATTGAATCTCGAAATTATTTTAATAATTAATTTGAATTATTTTGTATTATTATTATAAATTTTATTTTTACAATTGGCACTTACCACCACCGGAAGATTTATTTGTTTAATGTCGTTGTTAAGTGTTAGTCGATTTGTGTTTCGATGTTTATTGATATTGTAGTATGTAGTTGTAATCATAGTATTCATGTTTTTAATATTACTGAAATGTAATCTCATTTTGTTAATTATCTTATGATTTTATTTTTATTTATATACAAACACACCTTGGCCTAATGTCTGTAGAATGTAATGCGTGTTAAACCTTTGCCTACTTTACCAAAAGTGAAGTGTTCAATATTGTAAAGCCTAGCGTAATCCTACTATATACTTAGTACAAGTAAACCATTCCATTATTTTAACATGTTACGTGTAATATTTATAAGTTATATCCAAAACAAACATACATAAATATATGGTTCACGCGATATTTCGGATTTGTTACAAATTCAGAAGATTTTCCCCAAAAACGATCCTTCGCTCGACACGATATCGAAAACGTAATATTTTTATATTGGCATGTATAATTCTTATGTATGTAAATTAATCTGGAATAAAATGTAAATCTAAGTAAATGTGTCAAATTTATTTACATATCCGGGATCAGTAAAAACTAAAAAAAAAAAAAACGATTGGACGCTGGTGTAAGTATTGCTTTCATATTAGGCGCTTTATAGTTTTATAGTAGGGACAGGAAACGATCCGAATAAGGTACAAGTAAGATAGTATTTGTTATCTTAAATGATAATATAGTGATAAATGACGTTTTTTTAAGCAGTACAATGTCTCGAATGTTTCCCGTCTCTACATGTTGCTTGCTGCTGCCGTACGTTTGGGAGTACCGCGTGAGTGTCCCGTGCGATTGTCTCAAGTGTTTCACCACGTTTCAGGTGGAGCTGGAGAAGTTGAACGCGGCCACTGATGAGATAAATAAACTCGAATTGGAACTTGATGTGAGTAGCCATATGTTTTTATTGTTTTTATTTATGTGAATAATCATTTTGATGCTGTTGGTAGTGTCTAACTGAACGTGAACGTAAACGTGATTGTTGTGAGTTCGATTTCTACTTTGGGAAATCGATTTTTTTTTTCATTTATATTGTTGTTCAAAATGACATTATTATAAGAAAACCAAAGGAAATTGTATTAGTAAATTAATGATTATATAGTTCAAGTGGGCGAAGCCGTGAGTGGGTAGCTAACTCGACTGTAGATACATAAATAAAATTCATCCATGAGTGAGAGACTGACAGACAACGCACAGGCGACTCTACTGAACTAAAGTTGACATTTTTCATGTATGTAGGTAGATTAGCTTAGGGGAGCGGAGAATGAGGATTTCCCTTATTTCCATATAAATATTCGTGAATGACGACTTATTTTTTATAAAGCATATAAGTAGGTTAGTCCCTTTATTTATACATATATTAATAACAAGTTTTATTGATAGTCGAAGTGGGCGTAAAGTCGAGTATTAAGCAAGTTTTATGTGATAACTATTTATCATATATCAATTTGAATATATTAAAAAAATATATTCATATTTCATTACATAAAAGCAATAAATAAAGAATTATAATATATTTTTTTTTTAAATAACAGAAAGTAGTCTGTTCGTTGTTGATTTTAATTCAAAATGATATTTTATAATAGTCTCAACATAAATCAGCTTCACGCTGTACCCCGCACACAACAGGGTAAGCAGAGGGAACCTAGTGTTAAGACACTCCTTTTCCCACTTTCCGCCGCGTTCTGGAGGCATTGCGGGTTGAGTGGCGGAACTCAGCGGCGCGTGTTGAGAGATCTATACCAGAGCGAATAAATGAAATTATAAACGTAAATAAATATTTCACTTCCTCGAGTGGGGATCGAACCCACAACCAGTCTATTTTACAGTCACACTTTGTGCCTCTGCGCCACGATTAGCCTCTCAAGTCTCAACATAATTGAAAATAAATCAGCTTAACGCTGTAGTATCCCACACGTATCAGAGTAGGCAGAGAGAACCTAGAGTTAAGATACTCCGTTTCCCATTTTGCGTCCAATTTTTCGACGTATTGTATTTTTTACATATTTGCATGTTGAGTGGCCGAACTCCAAGCCGGGCTTTTAGCTTTAGCCAGAGCCAGAGCGAAGAAAAAAAATATTAATAAATAATAATTAATTCGGGGATCGTGGGGATCGAAGTCATAACAGTTGCTACTTTCAACAAGATTGGTTATGTCATATTACAAAAATGGTAATATTGTTTGACTTTTGACCTTATGTAAAACATAATTAATAACAGACAGACAATTTTCTAAGTGTAGCCTTGAATTATGTTTGATACACGAACTGACACGGCTTCTTTATCGTTTTTAATACAGTTAAGTTTATAGAAAAAAGATTATTTTCACCATCTTCTGTAAGAAGGTAATTTTTAACCAGCTTCTGTAAGAAAAGGAGGTTATTAATTCGACTATTTTTTTTAAATGTATAATAAAGATCAGAACTCTGAACTATTGACTGGGTAAACGGATTGATTTTGATGTTTTTTTTATTTGAAAGCTAGTATTTCCCGTGTGGTCACATTTTAATTTGGTCCCTTTCTGACAATGTGACGCACTAGAAAATTACATAAGTTTAAATTTGCATTAAGTATGTGCGCGACTAATAGACGAATAACTCAATATCATACCAACCGATTTCGATGATTCTTTTTTATTGGAAAAGATACACTTTTTTATGTTTTTTTGCAAAAAAAAATAATTTCAGCACTAATTTTAAAATATTTTTAAATGACTATAACTATCTATTATAACTTGTCGTCGCAACTTTGTTTTCGTGTACTTTAAGACGTAAAAATTTTAAATTCTGTTATTTTTCATAAATACACTGTGGTGAAATTTTGATCGTCACCACACCAGGTTTTCTTCTGCGTAGTCTGTTATGCGGAATACAGCGTAAAGCTTTAAACTTATTTATTTTTAAGATAAGTAAGTAACGTTATTTAGAGAGATTTTTTCTACAAAAATATCAATGTTCTGGTTTGACTCACACTGTCACAAGATACCTATACAATACCTTTATGTTAGGTAACGGAACCCAACTGCAACTGCGCTTTGTCTACATCAGGTCAGACGAAACATGCACTTTTCTCTTGTGCAGGAAATAAACCCGCTACATTCGTCGTATTTCTAAAATACAGAGAAATATTATATTTCACATATGTATTTAGATATTTTTTATATGTAAAAGTAGCAAAAAAAAGAAATATTATATTATATCTTTTATTTATACATAATTAAGTTATTTTCATGTACTTTTGCAATTTTTTTTGACATTAACTTTGAAAGCTTACTTAGTTTATATATATCAGCTTCACGCTGTATCCCGCACACAGCAGGGTAGGCAGAGGGAACCTAGTGTTAAGACACTCAGTTCCCCACTTTCTGCCGAATTCTGGAGACATTGCGTGTTGAGTGGCAGAACTCAACGCCGCGCTTAACCTCGACACCAGAGCGAAGAAATGGAAATATAAATTTAAGTAAATATTTCATCTCCTCGAGTGGGGATCGAACCCACAACCAGTCGATTTTGCAGTCACACCTCGTGCCGCTGCGCCACGACTGGCCTCACTTAGTTTAAAATTTTCAATTTTCAGCTTCACGCTTTTTATCAGGGTAAGAAAAAGGAGCCTACTTCTCCATTCGTACTTGAGAACTCACCTTTTACTTTCCGCTGCCAATTTTCGCAACATTAAGGCCCGTATTTATAAACCGCTCTCAACTGTAAGATACATCTTGAGATGCCATTATTATAATATATGGATGAGTGGCGGAACTTTGCCGCCTTGCCTTTGTTTAGTTGTCAGTATAGTGAGCGCTGTTGTGGAAATCGAACACACGACCGTCGCTCTTTCAGTCAGACGCCATTGCGCTGTGCAATTACACTAGACAGCTATTATTTAAAACTTTGTTAGACTTAGAATAGTAAAGACAATAATTAAACATTTCCCATTCCCTCAATAATTAAGAAATAACAGAGAGAAAGGTAAAGCGTCAACGCAATTGTCATTTGTTTTATGTGAGTCTAGTAGTCTACTAGGTCAGTACAGTCGAAACAAAATAATTATTTTCCTTTTAATTAACGTTTTGAATTACATAAACTATATAGTATTTTAACCTACTAGGTAAAAATGTTACGACGTAGATAATATGATTAAAAATGAATTATCAAATTTGAATATTTTTATTATAATTTGAGCGGATATAAAAGAAGAAAAAACAGTATCAATTGTATAAAAGACGGCATTTTTTCTCGCATAAAGTGATACTCTTTTTTATTATTATTATTTCATAATGTAAATAAAAAATATGAAAATATATTTTTAACATCTCTAATTTTAAATGTAACTTTTAGGAAGCTATAAAGTTATAGGTCAAACATGATGTAACCAACATTTGGCGATACTCCAAATAGCGACACATAAAATGTGAAATAATATACATATATATATATGTATATAAAAACTGAAAGGTACATGTTTCCAAATACGACCGTAGAGGGTCACTCTATCGATTCGTTCAGTACCAACTGCATTGTTGTTGACAACATTCTTTTAGCCGCTTAAAATTTATATAGAATGTCGTACTTCAACTTTACTTTTTAATGTTCGATTGTGTTTATTAACATTCATATATTGTAAGAGATCATTGAGGCCTGTATTTATAAATCGCTCTCAAGTTTGAAATCTACCGTGAGATGGCGTCCGATCTCAGGATTGAAAGGATCGATCTCAGACTTAAGTGATTTATAAATAATATTTAAAAAAGTATTTCTCGATGTTCCTACGGGAACCGAAAAAAATACGATTTTCTGTTTTACGTCCTAAACTCTACAGAACAAAAGTTGAGAACGACGACTAGGAAGGAAAAAATAATTGACACTGTATTTATTATCTTAACAAAGCTATCGAATTAAAATTTGTTCTAACATATTTTTCTGCAGCTCGATCATAATTTATAGTAAAATCAGTTTAATTATACACAGTCAGGGGGACTCTAATAGAAACTGGACAGCGTCCATTATATGAGAAACAGGTTGTGTAGTAGACAGGCATGGGGAAGTGAATAGATACTACTGGCTAGCTACAGCTTACCACTTTGTAATTTGTATATATTATAGATGGCTAAATATATATATCGAGGCCAGTCGTATAACTAATCGTGTGAGTTGTGGATTCGATTCCCACTCGAGGAAATGAAAAACATTTCATTATTATTTAAATTTATATTTTCATTTCTACGCTCTGGCGCCGAGGCAAAGTGCGGCGTTGAGTTCCGCCACTCAACTCAATTTGGCGGAAATATCCTGTTGTGTGCGAAATACAGTTGTGTGCCAAACACATCTTTCTACCTTTCATTCATTTAATGCAGAAGATGAGAGAAAATAAAAAAATGTTTATTTATATTTACCTGTGTTGATTTTAATACAAATTATTTAATAGTTAGTTACGTCGAAACTGATTTAATTGCTAGTAGTAGTTGTATAGTAGTAGACAGTTGCATCTTTTTTCTTTTTTTTTTAAATTGCACTACCTTAAGGTAATTGTTTAAAACTATCATTTAGAAACACAGAATGCTATTAATTAAATATTTTTAACATTTTTAAGTATTATTTCCACAGTTCGTGAGAAAAAAGATCTATTTCAGCGCTTAGTTTTAGAAAATGAAATAATATTAGTATAGTTATTATATTCTTGAGATAAGAGAAAAATGTACGGAAAATGTCTACATACGGAACCTTAATATTATTACTATTAAATGTATGAACAACATGATTATTGGTAAATTGACTTGGCGGTGGGAAATATGTGTGTCAATCGAATTTCTATTACTCAATTACAGCTTCACATATGTGTGTCGGGCCCTGCTAGATTATTAGCTGAGTAGATTTTACACCGTTATAGCACAGTTGGAATGTGTTTCAATAGGGGTTCGTACTTCATATCCATATGTCAAATAGGTTTTTTTTTAATGTGTTTTATAATGCTAGTAAAAAGAGAGTCAAATATTTATTTTTTTCATTGAAATAATAAATATACCCTACCGTGAGACAATTATAAATTATTTTTTAAAAAGGTTCGATTTGTGTACTCTGCTCCAGGGAAACTATGAAGCTAAAAAAACAAACCTTAGTGGATAACAGCCAAAACGAAAGATAAAAATGTTTTCTTTCTTGTCTTTCGTTGCTTTTAACTTTTAATATATAGGTAATTTATTAATAAATCATACGTATATGTAATTGAAGAGAAACAAATTCTTGTAATGTGAATGTAAGCTTTTTTAATTCACCTTGGTTAAATACATGTGTACCTCAAGGAAGGTGTTTATTCTTATTTCCGCAAGTATTTTACAAAATAAATATATTGATTATTATTGATGTCGATAAAGAAATATACTTCATTGACGAATAAGCGCGTACGTTTAAATATGTAATTATATCTATCCTTTCCTATCCTTTTTTATCGTTTCTCTTAAGTAAATAAAAAGAAAAATTAAAATTGAGGCCCAGCGGGGCTCAGGGGCATCAGCGTGCGAATGTAAACGCGACAGGTTGTGAGTTCGGTTCCCAATTATTTAATATTTTCATTTCCCCGTTCTGGTAATAAGGCAAAGTGCAGCGATGAGTGTCACGACTCAACATGCAATACCTCCAGAAATCGTCCAAAAGCAGGAAAGGCAAATGTCTCAATGGAAACGAGTGTCTCAAAACTAGGTTGCCAGGTTCTCCCGTCCCTTGCCCTCCTGCTATGTGCGGTATACAGTGTGAAATTAATATAGTACAATAACACTTAAAACTTATTTCAAAATAAATACTCAATACTAACGATTATAATAAATAAATACCTGTATATTCTAGTCTAGGACTAAATAACGAAAATGCTTGTAATCATCTAGTACTCGTACACTGTACAGTCATTGTGAGTTGCGTATGCGCATACGCAACATACGGTAGGGTCAATTAGTACTGCCGTCTCGATATCTCAGCATCGGGACCATTTACAATGTTTAATAGAATTTAACTATGATTTAATGCCTTAAATGAAGTCAGGTTTTCGTCAAAATTCAAATATGTATGAATATTTATTTACATTTATATTTTTATTTCTTTGCTCTGGTGTCGAAGCAAAACGCGGCGTTGAGTTCTGCCACTCAACACGCAATGTTTCCAGAACTCGACGGAAAGTGGGGAACGGAGTGTCTTAACACTCCTACCCTCTACCTATCCTGCTACGTGTGGGGTGTCTCCAATAAGACGAAGTGTCTTAATGGAGACGGAGTGTCTTAACATTCCCCACTTTCTGACAAATTCTAGAAGCATTGCGAGAGTCTTTAATTTATCCCCTGGTAGAGAAAGTGTTGCGTTAAGTTCCCCCACTCAACAGGCAATGTCGAAAATTGGGTAGAAAGTCCGGAACGGACTTAAGACTAACTTTAAGTATCTTCAACAAAAAAAAATATTGTATAACTGCCTTCTATTACAGGAATCCATGAAAACATTTCATTTATTACTAAACGAAACGTCCCGAAGACTCCAAGCGCTTACCAAACGTTTGGGAACATGTGTGGACAAGTCGCGGCCGTACCACGAAGCGGTGGCGTCTGCGTCATCAGCCAGATCTGAGTGTCAACGAGCTGCTGTACAATTTCAAAGGGCTAGTGGTAAGAAAATTAAGTTTTTACGATCCATACTAATATTATGAAGCTGATGACTTAGTTTGGTTGAAGGGTAAGCGACTCTTACAATCACTGGATGAAATTAAAAATTGGTTTCGTGTTAGATGATCCATTTATTATGATGATATAGATTATGTTACGTCAAGTTAATCGTTTCGATATAACCTATTATACTTAAGTCAGCTCGGAACTTAGAACCTTTCATGAGTCAACTCCTAATTATAAGGTGGCAGCTAGTTATATTTTCTACACAATTTTTACAAAATTGTTCATTTTAAAATGTATAAATGTCATCAAAGAGATAAAATAATGATATTACTTGTTATTTTTTTTCTTGTTGATTTTTTCTTATTTTGTTATTTGAAATTTAAATGTTATTTATAAGTGACATTTCATTGCATTTAATTCAAAGTGTTAATCTTTAAGTGCTATTTCTCGAGATTAAACTATCTCAACTTTATCTCTGCTGTGCTATGTAAGGTTGTCAGATTGCCCAACTTATCATGTCCAGGAAATTTGGGGGCCACGCATGGAATCAGAGTTTTGGTGTCCGATCCATAAACTACCTAGAATGAAATCAAATCAACTTCACGCTGTATCCCGCGCACAGCAGGGTAGGCAGAGGGAACCTAGTGTTAAGACAACGTTTTCCACTTTCCGCCGAGTTCTGGAGGCATTGCGTATTGAGTGGCGGAACTCCGCACCGCGCTTTACTCGACACCAGAGCGAAGAAATGAAAATATAAATGTAAATAAGTATTTCATTTTCTCGAGTGGGGATCGAACCCACAATCGGTCAATTTTACAGTCACACTTTGTGTCACTGCGCCACGAGCGGCTTCAGCTACCTAGAACTGTTGGTTAATATATATTTTTTTTGTGAAAATCTTGAAAATCTCTAATTACATAAACTATCCCAAAAAAACCTAATTTAAATTTCTTAACTACCTTAAAGACTTAATAAATAATATTAAACTTTTATCGAATAGAACTAGTATTTATGAATTCCGGGACAATAAAGAGAAATTACTGGACACGAAACAAAACGTAAAATTCAATGAACAATTCTAGATTTCCCAGCCATCTGACAACCTTAAGTCAACGTGATATTGGCGAGGTGAATGCCTCGGCTGGAAGTCATAAAATGTAGTATACAATATAACAAAACTGTTTTCTGTTTCAATCTATTTTGAGAAGTTTCCTGCTGCCGGTGTCAAAGGTGAACCTTACGTACCTGGTTCAAGGAAATACCTACTATTTTCTATGTAAAGTTTTCCGCGAGTAAAATTTTACAAGCGTTGCGTTCAGTCAGGCACATCTCAACTGCGACACAATGGCGTCGTCGTCGTATTGTATTGGTTTCAAAATGTTGCTTTTAATTATTTGATTTTGACACTTTTGTTCGAAATACAGCTAAAGTTATGGAATAAATTAAAAACAATGAGTAGGTTTGCGTAAGTAGTCCCTTTGCCGATACTTTGAATCAATTAAAATGTAACTACATATATTTTCATTATATATATTTTCTTGCAGGATACAGCGTGAAGCTGATATAATTTTTTTTTATTTATATATTTTCTTTTTTATTTCCATAAGTTCGTCTTCAGTTGAGAGTTTGGAGCCCACAACCTATAGCGGTTACAGTCACACGCTTGTTTGTACCTGTGCGCAACTACGGCGCAATATTGTAGATATGTTGAATATTGTTAGTCATTGCAGGGTAGGCAGGGAGCTTATCGGTGTCTAGTGTTAAGACACTCCGTTCCTTAAAAATTGTAAACATTTTCCGCTATTAGATTATTAAATATCTATATATTACTGTCTATACATCTCTCATTAAGTCAACAATCAAGAAATGCAATCAAAGTTTGTAAATAGTATTTCTGCTATACTAATATTTTTAATTTGAATTACGTTCTCTAAAGGTAGAAAAATAAAGTATAAAATATCCATCGACAGGCATTAATTATTTTCCAATATTTTTGATTTCTCTGGCCCGAAAAACTTTGGCGTTGAGTTTCGCGGAAAGTAGAGAAGGAGAACTGATTATCTTAACATTGAGTATCTTTATGCCTACCATTTAGACTAGCCTTAGAGGGACGGAGAGGGATACGAGGATTGTATCTATTTATATTGAAAATATTTTTAAGTCTTATTATTTATTACTTTTTTCAATTACTTTTGAATCTTACAATGAACATACAGCTACCACCAGCTCGGAAGGTAGTTAGTTCTGTTCAGAACAGCCAATATAAAGAGATTAAAAAAAAACGATTTCTTTTACACATATGTATATGTATGTATTATACTTATAGCTATCTAAAAAAATATATTCCTATTTGTGACAACACTAACAATGGCTTATTCACAGCGCTCGTGATTACCGGTCCATGTAACATTATGGGGAATCTTATCGTTGTGATAGCAAATTGCTGTCTTCCTGTAGGGCGCTTGGACTCGCCAAGGTCGGTTACGGTCAAGGACTATACGGATTCAATATTGTTTGGAGTTTTTTTTTATATTTTATTAATTACACGGTTTAATATTGAAATATAGAAAAACATTGAGGCCGTTTTGTTGCAGGGACACAAGCGTGCACCCGTTAACGCGAGGGTTGTGCGTTCGATTTCCATTCCGGGGAATGAAATATTTCATATTTTCATGTTCTCGCTCTGGTAACGAGGCAAAGCTCGACGTTGAAATGCATCGCACAAGATCAAGATACCTCGACATTCGGCAAAAGGAAAGGAACGGAAATATCTTAATGGGGACGTAGTGTCTTAACACTATGTTGCCACGTTTACTCTGCCTACCCTATAATGTGCGGGATACAGCGTGAAGCTAAAAAAAAGAAACACTTTTTGTAGCCATAGCGAAAACTCACATCAGCTTCCCCCTGACATAACAAAACTTAACAAACATGTATACTAATAACAAGTAACATGGCAAAAAGCATTTACGTGATAAATACTTAGTAATATTAGTAGTACCGCGCTGGTGTAAACTCCTCGCTCCTCGCCATTAGCGCAGCGGTCAAATAAATTAAGCCCGGCTTCAATTTGCATAAGTGAAACAATGAGGTCTCACGTAACGTATTACGTAATATCAATACAGATTATTAAATTGTACACAGATTAAATTTTAACCTAGTGGTTAACTTTTTAATGGATATATGCTTTCTTTCCATTTTTTGTCAGTTTTCAATTTTCTTTTTGTTAGAATGCAAAAAGATTTCAATTTGAACTTTGAAACTGTCTCGTTAAGCCAAATAGGTGACGTGAACTTTGCCACAATATCGTATTTCATTGAAATTCTATTTAACAGCTAGTCGAATTGTGTCAGCCCTAGCTTTTTCTTTTTTCTACGGCTTTGTTATGCTTTTTTTACCGCATTACAACGGTAGGCAGAGTAAGCCGGGTGTCACGTTACTCCGTTCCTTAGTTTCCGCGCAATTTTCAAGGAATTGTGTGTTGGTTAGCATAACTCTGGTCTTTATTTGGTGACCAGAGTCAGAAAATGATAATAATTCATGCCTGAGTACCATTCGAAACCATAAACGTAGGGTTTAAAGTACAAAATAATAAGGCTGTCGTGGAGCAGGGCAGGCACCAGCGTGTGACTGTACTACGCGACGGTTGTGGGTTTAATTCCCTTGGAGTAATTATAATAAATATTGAATATTTTTACTTTGTAGCTCTGGTAACAAAGCAAAGTACAGTGTTGAGTTCCTCCACTCAACATGCAATGCACCGAGAAATCGGCGGAAAGAGGGGAACGGAGTGTCTTAACACGACTTTCCCAGGTTCCCTCTGCCTATCTAGCTTAATACGGGATACAGCGTGAAGTTAGTAAAAACTTGTACAGGCATAAGTCACAACCCTGCATAAAATTTAGAGAATGATATATAGACCTGCCAATAAAGTTCATGTGATGCGTGAAGCAATATGAAATTTTATGCAAAAAAATATAAATTATTTTGCTCGTCGTCAAGCGGATACGTCAGCTTATCAACTTTTACATACTTTATTTAAGTATTATTATTAATTATAATATACTCACATTGTTTGGTGATGATAAGCTCTTGAAAGTCAATGCTAAATAAATATATTACATACGTTATTTTATTGATTTATTTTTTCTTATTCTATTCAAAAAAAATTGACATGATAAAAACGTCTAAAAAACCGATGGGCGCCGAAAAAGTATGACTTATTGTCACGTTCTGCTTGAGCCGAGCGAGCAAGCGAGAGCGCGGAACATCATGAATTTGTATAAAGTATAAGTAAAGAAAATAATTTGAAATAACGAGTGGAATTTTTTATATTAATTTATCGAAATAATTGTAATTTTAAATTATCTCCGTCTATACCAAAAAAGATAATTTAGTAAAAATAAATAAAAAAACATTCAATTCATAAAAGTATGCAATTTTTCATTAACGTTTTCTTATGACATGATATGGTTTATGAAAAATGCTGTATTTTGCATGGTTGGATACACGGACATATAGGTATCTCACATAGTTGTGGTCGTTGTTTTATTTCCAGGCTATGTAACATTACATATAATATTTACAATTGAACAAAGTGTAGTATGTGGGCGTCACGTTGACCTCTAATTTCATCAAATTATATTTTTTTACTAGCTTTTAGCTGCGGCTTCGCTCCGTGGTCTAATGGAAATAATGAGGAGCTGTGTATGACACTGGACACATTCTAATTGGAAGGGAGAAAGGAAGAAAATTATTTTAATATATTCAGTAGTTACTGAGATTAGTACGTTTAACTAAACAAACTCTTTAACTTTAAAATTATAGGTATCGAAGTAAAGATTGAAGTCCTAGTGTTAAAAAAATAATGGGAAACAAATTGTCATGTGTAAAATAATGTGAGTTTAATGAAATACTTCTCAACTGCACCCCCTACGTCATACCACGAGGTAGGATAAATAAGTTAGGAGGCCATCATAGCGCAGTGGTGTAGCTGTTGATTATTAACGCGATGGACGCGCGGGAGCTCAATCCCCACTCTGGAGAATGGATTGTTTTCATTTCTCTGTTCTGGACAAAAGTGGGTCGTTGTTTCTCTATTTTGGAGCAAAGTGGGTCGTTCGTTAAATTCCGCAAAAAAAAAATAACACAATGTCTCAAAATTTAAGTAAGAAAAAATTGTTTAAAATGCTAAGAGCAATCGAATTGTGCTAACTACCTTTATCAAAAGTTTTTGAATCAAAAATTACTGTAAACGAATTACATTCAAAAACAACCAGTTTTTCGTAAAGTAAATAAGTATTGCAACAAAACAGACAAACAAGCGCGAGATAAGATTAGACGCGCTGTGTGTGTTAGATATCGGCGACCTTGCTTTTATAAATATGCCATTGTTGATTCCAGTTTGCTATGTTTTGATTCATCTTGATTTTTCACATTTTTATTATATTTTGTAGTAGAAAATAAAAGTTTGTAGTGATATGAATAAATAAAATGTACAATACAAATTAATTTTGTTCAACGAAACGAAAATACATTCAAATATAAACATTTCCTTGTTCAAAGCCCGGTTTCCACCGTAATAGGGAAATGAGCGGGTAATGCTTACGAGGAACGGACGTCCTTTAAAATAAAATAGATTTACCACCAACAAAGAGTTTTATATTTTGCAATTACTTCGCTGCGCCCCCTAGAAGAGCTAGCTAGAGCTAGTGAGAGTTCATTTCAACTCTTTCTGCCCGCTCGGACCTTTTCGCCCAAACATTTATTGGTTGGAAAATGTAAATACAACTATGTAGTTTACTCTTGCGAGATCAACCTAGTGACGCGACAGATTGTGGGTTCGATGACTATCCAAGGAGATGAAATATTTAATAATAAAATTTTGCAGAGTTACACGCCGCAGCTAAAGAGACGGTGACCCTCGCGGAACAGCGCTTCGTGAGTAAGCAAGATGAGTGGCAGTTCGACAGCAACTGGCAGGAGGTGCTCAACCATGCTATTATCAAGGTATGATTCTACATAGCATTTTATAAAAAAATCAGCTTTAAACTGTGCCCCCGCATGTAGCGGGGTAGACAGACCTCAAAATTTTTATATATTTCTAATATTGGATATTTCTCTCTTTTTTGAATGACATTTTCTCTATTATTAGTCATATGTAATAGTCCTTTGGCCTATTTAATATATATTGCTTGTTGTGCCTGTGTGAAGGATCGGAAATTGAAAACATTTTAATTACCTATATCAATAAACATTTTCCGAGTAAGGATTTCTATTTAGCGTTAGTGTTTTTTATAATATTTTATTATAATATGTATTTTGTGGCCGTTGGGGCAGGGGCACAAGCGTGCGACTATCAACGTAACGTTGTGGGTTCGATTCCCACTCGGAGGTAATGAAATATTTAATATGTCAATTTCTTTTCTATGGAGATGGGACAAAGCGCGGCGTTTAATTCCGCCAACACACAATGCCTCCAAATTTCGGTGAAAGATGGGGAACAGAAACGATTTAATGAGAACGGAGTTTCTTAACATTAGGTTCCCCAGGTTCCCCTCTACCTAAAAGCTAAAAAAATATAAAAAGTAATTTTTCTCAATTTTTTAGGTTACGGACGCAGAAAAACGTAAAGCGGAAAGTGGTCGTGAGCATCAAAAAAAAGCAGCTGCGTACATTGCAGCTGAGCGAAAGGTAAGTTGTAAAAAAATATTATATGGGTTTTTTAGCTAGTGTAGTCTTTTTTATTTTCCGGCCAAATCCAACACATTTTATTGCGAACCAGACCAGGGAATGAAAAATATTTTTTATATAATCATTCCACTGCACTGCATTGCATTCGCACCGCATGCTGAGACTGACAATGTCCTATTGGGCCACTATAACGTCAATAAATATGTTAAAAATATAACATAATCGTTACGTGTTCCAGGTGACACAGCTCGAAGAAAACCTAAAAAGGAATATTATAAAGTCAAGAATATACTTCGATGAAAAAAAGTTATGTGATGAACAATTACAAGCACAAAATGAGAAAATAGAAAAACTACAGCGTCTCATAGCAGACGCCAAGTTCAGATATTCAAAGTCATTAAAAGCTTTGGAAGAAATTTCCGAAGAGATACACAGAAGACGCGGGGAATATCCGCCAGGGAAGGACACTATACCAGTGGGTCCAAGAGAACCAGGTGTTGGAGCTGAAAGAGATCCAATTCATGACGAAAACGGTATAAATGATGATGATTCAAGCCTACAAGAACTTAGAATGCGTGTTAGAGAGCTAGCTCTGAAGCCTATAGACAGGAATGACGTCGAAACAGACGAAGCCTGGGCACAGGAGCTAAACGAAACTATAAACAAACTTGATCAACTATTAATGATGAAGGAAAATAATCAACAGAAAAAATCCAAATTCACAAACAATTCACCGCGAAATTCGAGCGCGCCCTCAACTAGCACTAACACAGCGAAATACGTGGAGTCGAAACTGTCGCGTACAAAATCAATAAGTCGCGAAGTTATATATGAAATGAATCCACCGATAACTAAATCTGATAAGTCTAAGAGCATGATGTCGCTAGACGTCCTTGCTCTAGCCAGAGACGCTAATATAATGGACAGGGAGTCCTATTTAAAAGCTGTCATTGAAGACAAGTCTCCCACAGGAACCTATACTGAAAGTAATTCTGATAGAAACGAAAGCCCTGATGATATTCTGATGGTGGAATGCGACTCGAGTGATTCAACGCAAAATCCCGTTATACGTATGACAAGCTCGACTATTACAGATAGCGATAATAGTTAATTTGATTTTCCTTTAGTGTTTTTCTAATGTTTTTGATGTTAGACTTGATATAAAAGGGGAATTAAATGATAAATTAGGTTGTATTGGTATTTCGTATTGTTTAGAGTGTACCAAAATTTTAAATTGTGTCTCTTAATATTGCAATGGTGAGATTGGAATTTTAATTGTGATACTTCTAAATTTATAAAACAGAATTTTCATATGTTTATCACTCTCAATGTCTGAATAATATCATACTTTAAAATATTATTGATTAATAGAGTGTAGGTTGAATTTGACCTCCTTATTTTCAAAAAGATGTTGTTTACAGAAGACTTATTTTAAAATTAGAAAAACTTATTCGAACGAGCTTAATACTAAGCAACTTATTTTTAATTAAAAGTAGAATTTTGAATATTATACATACAATTTGTCTCTCACTAGAAAGACGTTAATATTGGTTTGAAAGTAAAATGGCGCTGGTGTCTTGTAACTAACACACTATATCTAATACTCATAAAAATAAAATCATACTTATACTTTTTGTTATTTTAAACCGTTTAAAGATTTCTTTTCCAAAGGATTATTTTTTGTAGCTACACCCTAGAATAGTCTGGCGCTCATCCCAGAAATTTTACCAACAATTAAAGTGTTAAAACAATTACTCAAAGTGTTGAAACAATTACTCAAAGATATCTATAGATACGCCATTGGCTGTATCTCAAACATAGCAGGCCTATCTAGTTAGAGGGAACTTGTCAACTTAGTATTTAGACACTGCTCTCCATTATAACACTTCCGTTGCCCACTTTCCTCCGAATTCTTAGGGCATTGCACGTTAACTGGCGGAATTTAATCCTCGTTACCAGAAAGAGGTGATGAAAATATTATTTATTTCATTCCACCGAGTGGAAATCAAACCCACGACCGTCTTGTTAGCAGTCGCACGCGCCCCCCACTGTACCCCAGCGCCACGACTGGCCCCCAGACTGTCAGACTTAATATAAATTGTTAGTGGTTGTGTACGATTTTAATGTTTAGTGTATTAGTGGTAGTTTTTTGCACACTTATATATAATAAAATATTGTATACAGGATGGTAGTGATGTAAGATTTTTGTATATATTCAGAACTTTATATATCGTTGATAGCGATTGTTACAAATTAGAGATTGGAGAAGACAAAAATAATTCACAATAAACATTTACTTGTAAGTTTTGTTCGCATACTATTTTCTGTAAATTTATTTAAAGATTTTGTAATGTTATAAGATAAAGAATATATCTGAGTATGGCTTAAGACCATTTTAAAATATGTAAGTTTCTTTTTCAAATATCACATTATTATTAATATTTGCAGTATTTACTAAATCCCGTCAATTCATAGTATTATTTTAGTTTTTTAACACTTAGTGCTTTTATTTTAATTCTAACTACTAATTCTAAATTTTAGTTGTTTACAATATTAATCAATATCTTAATTGACTCTAATAGCTACTGCCATATTTTTCCACCGACTCACAAATACATACATAGAATTAAATAAATATATATACATAGTAGTATTTAGATTTTTTTGTCAAAATTTCAACTTCTATAATAATAATCGTTATTATTATTTATAAATTTCTATAATATTTTGATTTATTTATTTTTAACTGATCCTGAAAAAGTTGACTCTCATTAACAAAAGTCTTATTATAGGTTGTGGTAGTTTGTTTTTTAATGAAATGGTTTTATTTTATAATTTGTCACGCTAGAATAATAATAAAATAATACAATGTTTCTTTTAAATCTTTTTATTTTGGGTTGTGAATATTTAATTTCGATGTTATATGAACATTTATATAACACATACTCTTAAACGAGACAGAATTTGTAGCCTTATACTATGATTATCAGACGACGAACATATATGAATAAAATTATTTTTTTGTTAGATATTTCTTACAAGTTACTTTCTAATCAAATATAAGACAAGAAAATTATAAAGATGCAATATGAAGTTTTGATAGAACTTGTAACCCTATCATAGTCGTCTAACAAGCGAAAATTATCTAAAATCTTTAAGTATAGAATTAAAAAATAAACTCGAATTGAGAACCTCTACCTTTTGCAGAAATCGGTGAAAAAGGAATATAATACTAAAATATAATATTAAAAGATTATTTTAATGTAAAATCTCCAACTTATAGTAAAGTATATTTATTATTTATTTTATCACATTTATTTTTAAGGAATATGTGAAATGTCTTGGTGAGAATCTAATCATATGTATGTATATAGAAATGAATACAAAAAAAACATAACTTTAATACTTCTTAACTGCACCATCTTTACTGTTTAAAGCACAAAACAATGACACATTTCTCTTTTAATATTTCGGAATAAAAAATAAATAAATGTTTTTAAAATTAATTTAGTTTTTTATTTTCACACCTGTAAGTGAACATCATATATAATAATTCACAGGAAACACCTTTGTTATTATCGTATATATTTCTTTAACACCTGTGTCATACTGAATAGAAGAATCTTATACGTTTTTTAACTTCGCACTGTATCCCGCACACTGCAGGACAGGCAGAGGAAACCTGGAAACCTGGTGTTAACACACTCCGTTCCCCACTTTCTACCTAATTCTGGAGTTAACTAGCTTTTACCTGCGCCTTTACGCGCGTGGTCAAAATTAAGTAACCAAGACTTGTGCATGATATATAACATTTTTTTTGCCTGAAGTAACTAGGGTCGCAGATACAAGGAATAACGTGATAAAAAAGAGCTATCCTTACTAAACGGACTGTCCGATAAGATAAGATTTTTTCTATTCGCACAAGTAGTTCCTGAGATTAACGCCTTCAAATAAACAAACTTCAGCTTAATAACATTAGTCAAATTAAAGATTTTTTTTTAATATCAACATTTCCTCGTATAATAGAACCCACAACCAAGTATTTAATCATCACATCGTCCGGCGCTTCTGAATGCTTCTGAAAGCATTAAACGTGCAAAAACTAGAGTATTTAAGTGACTTATAGTATATTCTTTATTTTAAATAAATAACGTCGTTTGTTAAAAAATGGATAAAAATAAAACGAAAAATAGTTGGTGAAATTTATTTTTATTTAAGAATTATTTTTTTCAAACAATATAACAGTTAATACATAGAGGAAGGCACTTTTAAGCTATTTATAGTATTAGATTCTAAACATTCATTTCTATAGAAGTGTAAATATTCAATTTCATATTTTATTAATTATTACATACTAAAATACAATTTTAATTATTCGAAATAGGATATTTGTATTAATAAAAAGACATATAAAACTTAATGTGAATAATTAACAATAGGAGAAAGGTATATTTTACATTTATAATTTATATTAATCATAAAAACAAAAATGGGTCTGATTTTTCTTATACAAAACGCAGTATAACATCAAAGATCTTGTCCAGACAAACCAAACAATAAATAAAGTTTTAGTTATAAACATTTCTCTTGATTGGAACTGAACCTACACACATAGTGTGCAGCTAGATACTTATGTCATATAATATATTTCTAAAAGTATTAATTTTGTGCCCAAAAATAAATATTCAATTAAACAACCCCTCATTTTTTTTTTCAGCTTCACGCTGTATGCCGCACACAGCAGGGTAGGCAGAGGGAACCTAGTGTTAACACACTCCGTTTCCCAATTTCTGCCGAATTCTGGAGGCATTGCGTATTGAGTGGCAGAACTCAACGCCGCGCTTTGCCTCGACACCAGAGCGAAGAAATGGAAATAGAAATTTAAGTAAATATTTCATCTCCTCGAGTAGAAATCGAACCCACAACCAGTCGGTTTTAAAGTCACACTTTGTGAGGCACAACTGACCTCAAAAAATTACCCTTGATTTTATACGGCATTATTATTATATTAACAATAATCAAATTAGAAAATGAATTAAATACGTAATTCTGTTTTAATATCGACCCACAAAATAAATAAATTGCTAAAACTAAAGTATTCGTTATTTTTATTTGGCGGTTTTATAATATATATTTAAAACTTTACAATATAAGAAATATTTTCCAACTAGTATTTTTTTAAAATAATTAAGTTTACTCTTTATCAATGGCAAATAGTATTTATTATCTATGTATGTCTACAATACATCTATATTTGTACCCTGTGTGTATGAAATGATAAAATATTTTTCATATCATTTTTTATAACAAAAGGAAGCAACAGAAAAATAATTACTGAATTGTGAAGTCATAAGCCATGACCAAAGACCATATAGTTAAATAAAGTTGTAAGTGAATGAATTACAGTGAATAAACTCCTCAATACATATTAACAATATGAGTTAACCAGTTAAATGCCAACATTTGTCTGGCCATATATATGTAAAATAAATAATATCTACTATTTTTTAATTAAAAATATAATACATTTTATTTTATTACTAAAATATGTAATTACTTTATACATACAAAATGATATTATTTTACTAACTAATTTGACACTGGGAACTAAACCTGAGACCTTGATTATTTCGGTTAGGGTTATTAAACAATAATAATGTATGATAAATATAGATTTTAGTCAAATTGATTTCTTACAAGTTTTTCTTTACAGTATAAAATTTTTTATCTAGTTTTTCTTGAAAAAATGATATGTTCAATTAGTTTTCATTTGCCTTGTTACCAACCACCGAGTGGGAATCGAGCCCACAGCCACCGCGTTTACAGTCACATGCTTGTGCCACTGAGCCACAATGACCTCATATATCTTTGGTGTACTATTTTTAATAACTAATTGAAGGAAATCAATTTGACTGTCATATAGACCTAATATGTCCCTAATACAGCCTTCCATTAAAAGCAAAATGAAATTAATAGAAGCAAATTAAATTTAAGGATATGCCATACAACATTTTTTTAACTTTAACTAAATACATTGTTTTATATTTTTCAAGAAAAAATATCTAACCAAATAAACATAGTAAAATTTCAATAATTAGGTAAATAGCTGTATACTTCGATACATTTTTTTTACATTATTTATTTTATCAATTAATAATTAATTGATAAAATAAATAATGTGTTAATTAAAAAATTCAAATTAACAAATTTCAAATAACCTAAAGTATTCTTCTCCATGTATATATTATTGAAAAATAGCATAAATCCTCTTATTAGAATGATTGAATGAATGAATGATACAGTAAAAAATGCAACAATATTTCTAATCTATAAAATTAAAATTATATTTCAATAGATATAACTACCATTCTATAGGTAATAATTATTTTTTATCTAAGGTAACACATTATAGTAATATTACAAATAATATTCATAAATTATGTAAAAATAATTAAATAACAAAATATTTCTAATATATAAATAACAATAATTCAAAACTAAACTGAATGTGACATAGTGACAAGTCTATTGCCTGTTTTTTATATAAAAAAAAAGTAAAAAAAAACTAATAGTGCTAGTTATTTAGAATATAATATAACAACGAATAATACACGAAACTGGAATTATAAAAAAATGCATAATGGAATTTGTACCTGCACTTTCTGCGTTATATTTCTATTACATAAAAAAAGCAATGAATGTAAAAAACAAATGCCACTAATAACAAAAGTACACTGCCAAAATATGAGAGTATCATTGTAAAGTTATAAAATTAAATTAAATATATGTATAATCTGTATAAAATATTTTTTATAAAAATAAAAAAATGTATACCATCGGTACAATATTATCGGCAAATCAAAAGTGGAGGCTAGATTTATTTAGAACGATAAACAAGCCAGAAGAAGAAAAATTATTTAAAATTTATTTTATTTATTGCCATTGACAGCCATTTTTTAGTTTTAGTGTATTAATAAAAATATACTAAAACTGAAAAATGGTATTTATGACCTCATAAAAAAATAAATAAAAAGAATTTAAAAAATAGCAATTCAACCACATTTGCCTTAACAATTTTATACCTATTTCACTTTCATAAAGGACAAACACAAAACTATAAAAAATAAAACTTATTGTAACCAATTCACAATAAAAAAAGCCTGACTTTTCTATATAAATACATATAATTAGTATAAATTTCCTTACAATTTAGAGGAAGGTACTACGTCGCGCCACCACGGCGTCCTTTCGAAGACACCAGGCTGACTGAAGAATGCTTTTTGGAGATTCTGATATAACTGTAAAGATAATCGTTTATTTTTTGTAAAAATAATAAAATACGAGGCTAGTCGTGGCGCAGGGGCACAAGGTGTGACTGTAAATTCGATTGTGAGTTCGATCCCCGCTCGAGAAAATGAAATATTTATTTTTAAGTCTTCGCTCTGGTATCGAGGCAAAGCGCGGCGTTGAGTTCCGCCTCTTTAACACGCAATACCTCCAGAATTCGGCGGAAAGTGGGGAACAGAGTGTCTTAACACTAGGTTTCCTCTGCCTACCCTACTGTGTGCGGGATATAGCGTGAAACTGATTTAATTAAAATATGTTTGAGTATTAATTTCAATAAATAAGAAAATTGATTGGGAACATTTTTTTTGTAGCTAATACAGGAGCTAGCCGGAAAGAAAGGAACGGAAGTGTCTTAATGGGACCATAGTGTCTAACACTAGGCTCTCTCTGCCTTCCCTGCTATGTGCAGAGTACAGTGTGAAACAAAAAAATCAGAAAATAAAACTCAATTATTTGTCTTGACAATTAAAATAATAAAAAATTAATTAATTAATTATTAAATTAATTATTAATTTTTTTTGATACTTTAGCAATTGAGGTACTTTAACAATTTTAATAAATCTAAGATTTGAAAATAATAGTTTTATATTTTAAGGAGAAAACCTTACTCATTACGATCGATTGTCGTCAACGAATAGAAATACAATAAAAAAAAATCATTGCTAAATTACTGAACAAAAGAAAAAAACTAAAATAAAGAAAAATCCATACTAACCTTGCCATCACTCCTGCCCAAAACCGAGTTAAGCACAAAATCAGTAGGCGCCAGCGCATCCACCACACTGACAACTTCACTTTTAACATCAAAACACAATTCGAGAATAGAATCCCGTACCAGCCTAGCCATATCATCGCCTTTCGCGAAACCACCTTGATAGAATTCCACCAAATTCTCATCTAAGCAATACAATCCGTATAAAGTAAAAAGTTTCATCAAGACCGGCTGCAGCTGTTTTTCCTTTTTTTCTATACTTTCTAAGCAGAATATTAAAGATAGATATTCCGCGTACACCTTGGTTAAGTTACGCCACCTGTACACTTGTGTTTTGTTTCTCGCCTGCACTTTAGTTAGGCCTTTTGATAGGTTTAGTTCGTTCTTTTCGTGCGTGTACTTTAGTAGCCAGCATATTAGCCATTTATATGTTGATATTATGACTGTGGAGAAAATAAAAAAAAATACATTATTGTTAGAGACTGAGATTAGAGACCGCCGTTGCGCAAAAACTGACTGTGAACGCGACTGTTGTGGGTTCGATTCTCGCTTAGAGAAATGTGTGTTTTTTTTCATTACCTCGTTTTAGTAACAAGACAAAAAAGTAAACAATAGTTAAAAACAATACATTAAAAATAACAAAAAACAAGTAAACTTTATAACAATTAATTTGTTCTATGTTTTAAGTCGAAGCAAATATATCTCTTAGCTATATGTTCTTGTCCACGTAAACAGATGAGTGAATTATTTATAAATGAGGAATGATTATTTTCATTTTTTCATTCCAGTAAGAAGACAGAGCTCGGCATTTAACTCCGCAACTCGATAATGCAATGCAACTCAAAATGGGCGGTGCTTGGAAACCGAGTATCT
Source organism: Heliconius erato x Heliconius himera (assembly GCA_013421005.1). Classification (NCBI taxonomy): domain Eukaryota; kingdom Metazoa; phylum Arthropoda; class Insecta; order Lepidoptera; family Nymphalidae; genus Heliconius; species Heliconius erato x Heliconius himera. The sequence goes on along the minus strand of JAATLQ010023133.1, from coordinate 35,002 downwards.
TAGGTCCGCCAGGTTCCCTTTGTCTAACCCCCTCCACATTATAAAGAAAAATCGGGATTCGAATTCGGAAACAATTCAAGAAGAGCAGGTTCGATTATCGCTAAGTAAAATTTTTCGTACGATTCCTAATAATATGCATATATATTTTTTTTGTAATATGTCATAAATATATTTATATACAATATACTCACATTGAGGATTCTTCAATTCATGCGTACTAGTACAATTGAACGTCCTGTCTTTGATAGTTCTATAGTCCTTCAAAAACGCCACCGTGCCCAAAGGTGAATCTATTTCAGAATCGGACAGTGCAGCTTCATATTGCCTTAGTAACCAATTGCCGGCTTGTTGGGACAGCACGTTGTTGTCACCCTCGTAGGTGACTGTCGGCTCATGGTTGCTTCGTATGTCACCTAGGTTTGAGCACTGGAAGGTTTTAAAGAAAAATCATTATTTGATTATTTAAATAATTAAATGTTGTTAAAAATATATTGTATAACAGGAAACGAAAGTTTCTTAATGGGAACGGTGTGTCTTAACATTAGGTTCCCTCTATTATATAAAAGCATTCTTCTATTTATTAAATAAAATTGAAGGACCCGCGATGCAGCAGGATAGACTGCATACGCATCAATTTTGGATTCGATCCGCCCACATGAGAATCAATTATTATCATTTTCTCGCTCCAGTAGAGAAAGAGAAGGCGTAGAGTTGAGTTCAGCCACTCAACACGCAATTTCCCTAATTCAGGCGGAAACTTAAAAACGGAACATTCAACACTGGTCCCTTCCTTCCTTACTATATGACAATTAGATGCGTTTTATACTATAAATACTCACTTTCAAATACCCATGTCCTCCACACGCCTCTCTGCACTGCTGGGCTGCTTTCATCGTGCTCCATGTAAGTAATGGCTTGCTGCTGGAGACCATCGCGTGGACCTCTGATACTGCTTCACTCTAAAAAAGAAATATATAAATTTTAAACATGGGAAGCATATTAATAGGGATCGGAATGTTCTAACACTAGTGTAACGAAATCAAACACTTCGAGGCTTTTACAAAACTTATATTTCTTTCCAGAATAAAATACTATTAAGATTGTACAATGTAACTCTTAATTTTAATCTAATATGTTATTCAAGAGGACCCCTTTCTATTTCCGCTCCAAGTCTAAAAGTACATCTCAAATTTTCTGACCACAGAAAGCATAATTTTACTAGTATCGCCCAGTGGTAGATTTTTATCTTAAAATACAAGAACTGGCATAAATTTTACATAGCCAAGAACTCTGTAATGTGGAAAATAAAAAATAAAATTTTCTAATAAGAATTATACAAAAATATTGGTAAGGTTTTCGCTACAAAACGATATCATTATTATTATTTAAATGAAACTCTACAGTAATAGATAGTTTATACATAAAATTAATGCATAGGCTTCATTTTTTGAAGAAAAAAAATTTATAATTTGGTTATATAACAATAAGTTTAAGCAACGTTTAGGTCGCTACTATATCATATAATAATGTAGTGTACATATGAAATCCTTACCAAGTTGTCCACTCTATGTCCAGCATTAGACTTCTCAACCATATTCAAATACATATGAGTAAATTTCTCAATATATAAACGGAAAACCACCGCCGCCGCCACATGCCCGAAAAGACGCCATTGCTACAAAAATAAATAAAAATTATCTACACAGGTGATTTGAAATGATTAAATTATAATAATTTTTATTATTAATAAATAATATAATATAATTACTATTTATCAAAATTATTATAAAGAGATAAAAAATATAAATTAAAACAAAATAAGGTTTGCCGAAACCCGGGATTGAACCGGGGACCTTTAGATCTTCAGTCTAACGCTCTCCCAACTGAGCTATTTCGGCGGTGAAAATATCGACAAAAAGACACGCCATATTACATATAATATATTTAATTACTATAGCCGACATATTATTAAGATGTATATTAAAATACTTTTAAAACTTTATACTAAAAGTTCTATTTCGTCGTCTTATAATATAATAAAGTGGGACTGTATACTCGACTGGTTGCGGGTTCGATCATCGCTCGAGGTAATGAAGATTTTATTAATTTATATTTCTGTTCCTTCGCTTTGCTTTGCCTCAGGTGTCGAGGCAAAGGGCGACGTTGAGTTCCTCCACTCAACACGCCTCAGGAATTCGACGGAAAGTGGCGAATGGAGTGTCTTAACACTAGGTTCCCACTGCCTGCCCTCCTATGTGAGGGATACAGCGTGAAGCTACGTGATTTGATTTGATTTATAATATAATTATCTTATTCATCTAAATTAATATATTACTTTAAGTAATTTACTTTAGAACATATTTATTCTACGGAAAACTTAAAACTCAACTCACATATAGTTCAAACTTAAAATCTCGATACTCACATGCAACTCATACTCGATGAGTGGGGTTTCCTTGTCTCTTTCTCCAAACTGAGTGCGGGTTGCCGCGTAGCGTATCGCTATACTAACCGCGCTGGATAGCGAATGACAGCTCTCCTGCATTATACCGATGCGACCTGAAAGAAATAATGTTATATATGATATATAAATATTATACAAGTGAATCTATTATTCGGTTTAACGCGCTATCTTAGAAACTATAAATTCCTTTTTTTTTTCGTTCTGGACACTCTATTTAACAAAGAAAGCTATAGAGTGAAGACTATATAACATAGAACTCCAAGTAATTTCCATCGATTACGACCTAGTCTTCAAGTTTAGCAGATCATTACATTATATTTTCATTATCTAAAAAAATATAAATATCAATCATAGACTCCAATGTGTGTATAATGGAGGCTGAGGTAATCGATATAGCAGAACTTCTGTCATACATAGAATCAACCGATCATATTAATACAGTCATATTGATAGACTATAAGCTCACTCCAACATTTGGCTCCGTGTACTTCACATCATTTCGAGGAACTCCGATAGCATCTACTATATTGCACAATTTCTTGAGATGCACAATATCTTCAGTGGATACCGTCTCATGTAGGTCTTGGAGAGCAAAGAAATTGCTGATTTATTAGCCAAGCAATATCTGATGGAATTCCCATTATCAGTTCTCCTTTTTACACTAATTTTATAACAAAATTCAAACAAATTTGTTATATATTTTGGGTATTTTGATAAAAAGTCTTTAGTAAAAGGTATCTGGTGTAAAACATACAACCACTTCCTTTGGGTCACCGTGGATAAATAATCACGTTTTAAATAGAAAAAAGACAATTGTAGCGCATAAACTTCGTTCTGGGCACAGACCAGGCAATATTTTTTGTGTTTAATAGTCAACCTCTAGATGCGACATTTGCGATTTTCATCTTGTTGATGATGTCTACCACATATTGTCCAGGACGAAGCGTTTGAAGAAAGATAAACTGCAGGTTTCAAGAAACAGGTTACTGCAATGCTGTCTTGGCTTCACCTCTTTCAAATGAAGCGTAAATACTTTATAAAATCAGCTTCATGCTGTATCCCGCACACAGCAGGATAGGCAGAGGGAACCTAGTGTTAAGACACTCCGTTCCCCATTTTCTGCCAAAGCCGCGAGCGAAGAAATGGAAATATAAATTTAAATGAATAGAACAAAAATACTTTATAAGTTAGCAATAATCCGTTTAAGTTAAGTTATATTATATTATAGTTTATTTATGTAAAATTTACCAGGGCGACATATTCGCATAAGCGACAAAGCCCTTATATTAAATTAAAAATAAATAAATAAATATCAATCATACCAGCAGACAAATTTTCCAAAGCAGCACCCAATATTCTAGAAGGTTCTGAGAAGGAACTTTCGTATGTTCCATCTTCTGTCACGTCAGCCGTCCTATTGAGGAGATTTTCCCGCGGTATTCTATACTGATTGAACATTATGAATCTGAAAGAATTCAACAATTAATTTCTAAATCGAATATCAATCGATACGTTAGGATAATTATTCGATTGACAAATGATCGTTGTGGTTATGTTACAAAGAATCTAACCGTACAAGCGATGGAAGTTTACTTGGGGTTCC
>JAATLQ010023133.1:0-30835 GCA_013421005.1 Heliconius erato x Heliconius himera | reverse complement strand
CGACTGGTTCTGGGTTCGATTCCCACTCGAGGAGATGAAATATTTACTTAAATTTATATTTCCATTTCTTCGCTCTGGTGTCGAGGTTAAGCGCGGCGTTGAGTTCTGCCACTCAACACGCAATGCCTCCAGAATTCGGCAGAAAGTGGGGAACGGAGTGTCTTAACACTAGGTTCCCTCTGCCTACCCTGCTGTGTGCGGGATACAGCGTGAAGCTAATTTATTTTTTTTATTTTAAAAATATGTATAGGTACATTGTTTCTCTAAGACAGGTGTTTAAAATGAAAAAGTATTTTTTCTAACGAATTTTGCAAAAAAATTTTTTTTTCTGTCTAAGCCACAAAAAGATGGAACAGGCGAGATATGTGTATAAGTATAAGTTTCTGATACAAGAAATATTCGATAACAATCGAAATCGATTATGCACGTTAGCAAGATATTAAGCACGTCAATTCTTATTATTTGCGGGTTTTGGTAAATGTACATTCGTATGTCATATTAATTCTACTGCTGATTATTTAAATCAGCTTCATGGTGTCGCGGGATACCCGCGCACAGCAGGGTAGACAGAGGAAACTTAGTGTTGAGACACTCCGTTCCACACTTTTCTGTATTCTGGAGGCATTGCGTAGTGGCGGAACTCAACGCCGCGATTTGCCTTGGACACCATTTATAACTTTTATAATATATATTAAATATCTGTATGAATATATACTATGAATTCTAAAAAGTTATATTAATAAACAACAGTAATAGTAAAAAAAATCTTTATAAAACAAAGGAACACACGCAGCAAAGCAGACATAATAAACAATTGAAATGTCATGTCAACGCCGTAGTAAGGTAAGTAATTGGAAAATATATTTTGATTCTTATTAAAATTTTATGACTTGTGACTGTGAACGCGTTGGTTGTGTGTTCGATACTTCTTACGAATAGCGACCCGCTCGCGGTCTCGCCCGCTTTAACTAGTGAATTATTCATATAATGTATGATTGCAAAGCACTTAAAATTACTAATGTGAAAATGATTTAAACAATAAAATACTTAAACGAAACTATGTCGCGTTGAGTATTTCAACGCGACAGTAGATCATTACAGCAATTTAAATTATAATTATTGGATAAGTCCAAAATACGGGCAATAGCTTCTAAATTTACTATAGAGCCAGGAGCAGAATTGAAGCATTCTCTCATCCATCTCCGTAGTAGCTCCGAACGACATCTGGGCGTTGGCTCTCTGACCGTGGTCTCAAGCGACAACCTGCCCTAGAGAGAGGATTATTAAATGCCATCTAGTCGGTCAACTCAGCCAGGTGAGACCCTCGATTCCCTGAGGGAGGCCCAACTTAAACCACCAAAGAGACTGCTCATGAGTCGGATTTGGAGGAGGATAGAAAGTCCCTCGGAAGAAGACGTCTGATCTCGAGCGGCCGAGTATGCCACGGAGTGCTGCTCCTTAGGTACAGGTGACCCGATACATCGGCGCAGCGAAATGCGTTGGAAGCGAGACGACCAATGTGTACCTCCAGGCTTTCTATTTTTAGGTTGCGGTGATGCGTGGTGTTCCTTACATAGTATGGTGCCTGCGTCACTCGCCGAAGGGTGAGGTTCTGCAAGATTGCTCGTTGAGTGATTCTCGCTAGGGCGTTGTGATATTATCAGTGTATAGTGCGTAGAGAGCAGGTGACACAATGCTGCCCTGGAACAACGGCAGCGATCAGGTCGGTGCTAGACCTCGCATTCTCGACTCTCACGCAAAATGTCTTCTCTTGTCACTAAGGCAGAGAGGCAAAGACATGCGCGATGTGCTGGGGGCACTTTAAGAAGTAGGCCCGGGTCCCAGACGCGGTCGAATACACGTGCTACGTCGAGGAAGACTGCTATTGCACTCTCCTTTCAGTTGATCGCTGTTGCGGCATAGTGTACCCAGAGTGATATACCGGCTCGCCAAACTGTTCGCTTCGTGGTTGGATGTGCGACTGGAGAAGTGAGAGGAATTCTTCTCGAACAGCTTGGCGACCGCGTTGAGGAGGGTTAAAGATCGGTATCCCTCAGGGTGCTGTGGGCTCTTCTCAGCTTTGGGCAGCATGATAAGCAGGCCCTCCTTCCATGCTCGGGGGAAAGAAGCCAGGCGAGTGCGGCGAATCCCCTTTTTTAAGCAAAATGTCGCGGGGCGCAGGCAGACAGAGGCGGCGAGACGTTGCACAGCAAAGATTTTTTAGTACCGTAATTTTAAATCTTTTTAAATGAAACTATTCTAACCGGATTAATCGCGTATATTTAAGGTTTTACATTTTGGAAATCCGATGTTTCGAACACTTTGCAGTAGTCCGTGGTCACGGATAGACTGAGGTGGCATTCGTCTGTCAGTTGACGTAATTATTATATCAAACTACCGCCAACGATTTCTTAATTGCCTCGCGTACTGCCCTGGATTCCTGCAGAATGAGCTGATAGTATCTTGCCCTCTGGGATGGTGGGTTTGAGACTTCAATGAATTTATGAGAATTTTAAATCTGTGCAACTAATATTGTAAAGTACTTATTAAAATGAAAAATACAGTAAAGAACATTTTGATCGAATTTTGTAACGTTACAATAGCGATCACTGTTTACTGTAACAGTCACGGTCTACACGGTCACTTGACACCCTGCGACTACTTTTTGTGGGGATATCTCAAAGCCAAGGTCTTTTAACATCACCCTGGAAATATGGAAGCCCTTAAAGAGGCGATAAGAAACGAGGTTGCTGCCATTTCACCCGAGATGATTCATGGAGTAATGGAAAATTTCCAAGAGAGGCATACAGAGTGCATTAACAATGGAGGCCGACATTTGAGTAATGTATTGTTCAAAACTCGTCAATGTAATATGTTATTGTAAATAGCATTCTTTGCACTATAGTTCAATAAAAAATATTTGAATTTATGTCAAAAGGTTTTGATTTTATTTATTTTCAAAAGAGGGTAGATCTATGTGCCGCACTTTGTATATAGAAATGTCTCGTTGAAGCACAATTGGCGAGCGAGTCCGAATCGCACTTCGCGGTTTTTTTTTATTTAAAATTTATGTATTTTTGTAAGAAAAATATTTATGGGTTAACTTGAATTCTAAAAAGTTGTAATAAAAGATAATAATAACATATTAATATTTTCCTTTATAAAATAAAAGAACACATTAAAAAAATATATTTGTTTTTAAATATCATAAAATGTTTAATTCGAACTGTACACGTGTTGTTTGTTATTTCGATTCCTATTTAAAAGTAATGTCGGAATGTAAACGCGCCGGTCGTGTGTTCGGTTCCCACTCGGGGGTGCGAATTATATTCATCACACCGGTTTGGTAACACAAATGCGGCGTTGAGATCCGCCTCGAGATAAAAAATCGTTAATTCGAATTAACGATTCGTTATCTTGCCATCACAAATATAATTTTAATCATCATTTGCAAATATCCATTTTATCTGATATACGACGAGACTAACCTTGTTACGTTATCTAATTTGTGTAATGAATCATTATTATTCACATTTCATTATAAAACGAGTAGGCGTAAGTTAAATTCGATAACTTTTTATTATTAATGTAGTTTAATTTTATTATTATTATATTTCCCCACTCGAGGAGATGAAATATTTACTTAAAATGTGTCCATTTCTTCCCTTTGGTGTCGAAGCAAACCGCGGCGTTGAGTTCTGCCACTCAACACGCAATGCCTCCAGAATCCGGCAGAAAGTGGTGAACGGAGTGTCTTAACACTACGTTCCCTCTGCCTACCCTGCTGTGTGCGGGATACAGCGTGAAGCTGATTATTATATTATTAGGTTATTATTAAGTATGTATTTAGAGGCCAGTCGTGGCGTAGGGGCACAAAGTGTGACTGCAAAACCGACTGGTTTTGGGTTCGATCCCCACTCGAGGAGCTGAAATATTTATTTAAACTTAATATTTCCATTCCTTTGCTCTGGTGTCGAGGCAAAACGCGGCGTCGAGTTCTGCCACTCAACACGCAATGCCTCCAGCATTCGGCAGAAAGTGGGGGAGGGAGTGTCTTAAAACTAGATTCCCTCTGCTCTACCCTGCTGTGTGAGGGATACAGCTGAAGCTGATTTATTTTATTTGTAATAGACGAAAGTGGACAAATGAATGTCATGTCATTATTATAACAAAAAACTTTGTGACCCACAAAAAAAATATTCTTGTTATTATTCTTATATAGAGTATACTACTAGGGGTGTAGTTTTATTATATAACTGATAAAAATAACAAATATTTTTAAAGAACATATTCATCTGTTATATTATATACCAGATAACCAATTGACGCATATAATAATACGCGTTGGTGTTGCCATAGCAAAGTGTATGCCACTTTATAAAAATAAAAATTTAAATATTGTCAAATGCTTGATAGTGTGTGTAATTTTTTATTTACACACACATATCATGCATTTGACAATAAAACTTAAACGTAAACGTAAAAAGGATTAAATGTATTTTATAAACATTATTATTGAAAAATATTAGCGATCTGTACTTCTCCTTAACTATAAGTGTTGCCAAATTTCACGTATTATTGTATATATATATAACAAAATGTGATTGTGGTCGACAGGTTGTGGATTCGAACCCCACTCAAAGAAATGAAATATTTATCTAAATTTATATTCTTCGCTCTGGTGCCGAGATAAAGCGCGACGTTGAGTTCAGCCACTCAACTTCAAATTCGGTTCACGACACTACGTTCCCTCTGCCTACCCTGCTTGTGTAAATGATAGAGCATGAGGCTGATTTTAATTTAACGTTACCATATTTAACATTATATTTATTACATTTTATCGTTAAGCATAGGTAACGTTAAAATGGTATCGTTATGAGCTAGTTTCGTTACCGACGCTGTCGTCGCTAAGTGTGTATTATTCTTGTTAAATATACATATGTATATGAAAAGCAATAAGCGTCTGTGATTTCAAAATAATTTTATATTATACAGTACTACTAAAATAATCAACATTTTTTTCCCTAAATAAAATTAAATAACATTATGCAAATATTCCTATAATTCAAACGGGAACTGTTAGAATAATAATACTTATAAACTAAAACAGTATTTACTTTATAATGGTTATTATTCATTTTACGGAAATGTAAAGAAATAAATTGTCTCGTTAGTCAAGTGGTCGAAGCGACGAATCTTGTGTTTGATTCCCGAGTCGGGAAAATTATTATTAATTATTATCAATTTTTGAAAATTCTCAATAGTATCAATTAAAATAATAAAAAAGAAGAAGAAGAAGTAATTACAAATGAACGTTATATTCAATATTATAACGTTATTAATATTTAATTTTAGTGGTTTTTACTCATTTAACGAAATATATAAATAATAAATTCATAATATTTGCATATAGTAATATGTATTTTGTAATATAAAAAGAGTCACAAGATTTTTCGTGGATAAGACACCCAAGGTTTGTGGAGCTTATAAAAGGTGACGTTAAATATATTACATACTAGCAATACATCATTTTTATTACATAATTAACAGCCATACTAAAAATGTCAATTAGCGCTAATTAGTTATTACAAGTTAACGACAGTTAAATAGTAATTGAAGTCTTTAAGTACGAATGTCAGTGTCAATTATTAATTTATTATTTATTTATAAATTGATTGGATAAAAATGCGTGTAACTCGCTACACGCTTTTTTGCTCAATTTTCGAGAAATTGCATGTTGAGAGGCGGAACTCAACGCCGCGCTTTGACTTGTTACCAGAGAGAGAAATGAAAATACTTCATTTCCTTGAGAGGGAATCGAACCCCGAATCACTTATTTTTACAGTCAGGCGCTGTGCAACTACACCACGGCAGCCGTAATGATTATTTATTATTATGTAGTTGTAGTGATTATTATTTAGGTAAAAAAGCAAGAGGTCATGGTCGGAATTTCATTTACACGTCACAGCACTATCGATCGTAATTGTAGTTAATTCGTACGTGATAAGATAAGAATTGCGATTCGAATGTATCGCGTCTGAATCATAGTATTTTATTACACACTTTGATAAATCTATATTTTGTATTAGGAGAAATATATTACTTCAAATGTTATTATTTAGAACAAAATATAAGACATTGTAAGATATATTTTTTTATTCACTTTTTTAATTTATACCTATACGTATTTTTCTTCAAATTTTCATACTTTTATGCATATAATTAATAATTTTCCACTTCATCATTTTATTTTATTCATACAATTCATCATTTTACACATCAAATTCGCCGTTCTAAATCGCTCTCAAATTCGTAATTTTCAAATGAGCATTTTGAAATTCGTGAAGTTACAAAAGTTTAAAATTTCGTTTGAAATTAAAATATTTACTACCAAATCAATAAGTTATTGTAAAGTATAAAATGTATTATTTATTAATATTATATATTTTTATTCATATTATAAAATTAATGTAAGTAAATTAATTTGATTTACGTTGTATAATTATTAAATGTAATTACACCAATAATAATTTAGTAAATTCATTTTGTAATTGTATGCTTAAAAATATCTTATTGTAATTTTTGGTAGTAAGTAACTATTTTAATTTGAAATGCAAATTTTAGTTTTTGTAAATTCGATAAATTTGAAATGTAAAAATGTGAATTTGTAGTTTAAAAGTACACATTTGATGTTAAAAATTTAATTTGATGCGTAAAAGTACGAATTTGTAGTGAAAAAACTTATATAGCATTCTATACTGAATATATAGATAGGTTTTTAATCTACTTAAGCTTTCTACTGTAGTTATATTTATTAATCATTAATATATATTGAATAGATGGGTTTTTTTATTAACAATAAGGTTTATTTTTTATGGGACAAGGCTGCACAATATCAGGGCCAGTTTCTTATATATTTAATAAACAAAATAAAAAACTATTGACACCTTGACTGAAAAAAGTCCACGGGCATTATAATATCATCGTCAGTACCTATTATAAATCAATCTTATATTATAAATTCTATTGAAATCAGATCATATTTACTTATAGTCTCAATTAAATTATCCTTCAGAAACTCTTAAATTCTAATATTTTCGTCGGTGTGTTTGTGCCATTTGTCTTTCAATTTTGACTTACCCATTATCAATCCCATTAACGCCGATCTTCTCACCCATATCGCCTACAGTTAACCCAGCGTACGTTTCCAAAGTGTCCGGGTTCCTTATCGGAACCACGAACCCATGGAGACCATGGTTAGTACCATCTGGCGTTATGAGCTGGGCGAAGAGAAGTGTGTGTGTGCATGTTCTACCTGAAAGAGAGGAAAATTTTGAGTTTAAGTTTAAAATATAAATAGCTAAATAGCTTATTTGGTATTTGCACTTTTTTGATTACTCCATTATTCCCGACTGCTAAGGAAGGGTTATGTTTTTCGCGCGTATCTTGTATGTATGTATTATTCTTTATTACCTCATATCTCCAGAATCGCTGAACAGATTTACATAATTGAGGTATCGTTAGATTCGTATTAGCAGCCCAAGTGTTTTTAGATAGGTGATGTTAAATAAAAACAATCATGGCGACTGTGGGACGCCATTGGACTTTGTGAAAAAATATTCGTTTAGAATACCACAATATGGGTCTCAAATTGAAGAGCTTACTACGAGGATTTCAAAAAGGTATATCATGATTATGATTACCATAATGAATTCTAACAAAAAAGTGAAAAATAAAAAAAAAATTGTAAAAACAAAAACCCCGACTGCATAAAACTAAAAAGAAGGATTAACAATCGGGACCTATAAGTAATTCTTCAATCAATAAAATCTTTACTAAGAACCCCGCATCATTTAAAGAGGTCCCGACTGTTAATCCTAATGAACTATTGGACTTCTTTATTTTCTTTTTAGCTTTATGCAGTAGGGGTTTTTGTTTTTACAAATATTTTTTTTAGAATAAATGAATAGTGTTTCTGCATACATTGACATATTTAACCTGTATTTTTTTTTAAATTAAAAACACTGAAACAACTGAAACAATGAAAATATAAATGTAAATAAATATTTCATTTTCTAGAGTGGGGATCGGACCACAACCAGTACAGTCACACCTTATGCCCCTGCGCCACGACTTGCCTCTATTAATAATATATTATACATCTATATATACATATTAGGGTATTCTTGTAGGAAATTAAACGATATTATATGTAGATACAGACAGACTCAATAACTGTAGAATACATTTTATTGATGAATAAATTTATCTCATTTTATATGCGTAACCTTAACATTGGCAAATCGGGATAATTGCGTAGCCGTCGAAGCTTATATAATAAGCATTACACAATGTTTATTGTATTCTCACATATTTTGCAATTTTTTTAAAGTAAAATCACCATTTTTCTTTCTTTTTTTCTTTACGCACATAGCATGGTAGGCGGAGGATACCTGAAAACTTAGTGTTAAGACACTTCGTTCCTATTAATACCACTTCCGTTCGCCACTTTCCATCGAGTTATTAATGAAATCAATGCACAAGCCGCGCTTTGTCTCGTTAGTCGAAATTAAAATATTAAATATTTGGTTTCCTCGAAATAGAGAGAATCGAACCCACAATCTGTCGCGTTTACAGTTCCACGCTTGTTCCCCTGCACCACGACTGATCTCAGATTGTCGTATTGAATAATCTTATTGTATTTATCAAATATTTTTTCTTTCTCAGTAGTTAGATATATTATTAACAGACAAGTAAGACAAAGTGGATGAAGTTCACAATAATGTGTTAAATTACATCAGGATATATCTAATATTATTAAATAAGCGCATTTAACTAAATTATTAACATAGGTGCTAAATTCCATTATATTTGTATATTTTATTATACAGATACAATGGAATCTACAGTCTAGTCAATTCGGCTTCAGACAAAATGTAAACAAAGAAAACTTTTCAAATATTAATAAGTAATATCAGATTTGTACGGATACGAATCCTTCGATGCTGTTTCTTTTACGTGTTAGAACAAGTTAACAACAAAACAATAACAGATTAACAAAATATAAATGAAAATATCTGGAAATGGTTCTCTCGTATCAACAAATAGATATATTGTGTACAATAGATCGACTTAAAATATCGTGGTTCGGGCCATTTACAAAAGGCCGTCATAGTAATAATCATCATATTTTAATGTAAAATGTTCACAGTATCAGTGCTCAATAATTTATTGGTATTTAAATGAGTTTGAAATAAAATAAACTTTATTTTATTTCAAACTCATTTAAATAGTAGATTGGTGTTTTTACATGTAGACTATTTTATTCTTTTCATGTTTCATGTATATTGGTTTTTAAATAATAATTATTTATTAATTATTAATAATAATTATTTAAAAACCAACATACATGAAACATGAAAAGAAAATGAAAGTAGCAAGAAAAGAGAAGAAAAGCGGCAGACTTGGTGCAGGAACACAAGCGTGTGACTGTAAACACGATAGGTTGTGACTTCGGTTCCCAACACCTAATGCGTCAAGAATTCGGTGGAAAGTGGGAAAGGAATATACAGGAGTGGAGTGTCTTAATACTAGGATCCCAGGTTCCTTATCCCTATTCTACTATGTGAGATACAGAGTGAACTAATAAGAAAAATATTAAAAGCAAAACTTGCTAAAAACAATAAAACTTTTCAAAATACTGCAATATCCGTATAAGATAATTATTTAGGTAAACAACATGAATCGCTAATCTAATTGAATTTATAACTCTCCATTTTTGACGTTAAGTCAAAAGACAAAACACTTTTAATAATTATTATAATAATACCCGACATTGAAAAATATAATGTTTATAGTAATTTAGAAATTGTATTTTAAAATTACATTTAGCTTTATATAATTTCCTTCAATAATTATTTTATCAAAAATATAATGCTCGCCACACAGGCACACACGCAAACTGATTTGGAAATATTTATTTTATTATAAACGCTACGCCAAATTAACAGAAAGAAATATAATGCAAATGTGTTTAAATATTAAATATCATCTTCCGCAAACAAAAATTATAATAAAATATAAAATATTATATTTATAAAAAACTTACAAGACGATAAAACTAATTAAAATGTAGTTTTAAAAAAAATATATAATAAAATGTTTTGGAAAATTAATTCATTGTATAAGCCAAAAGGGTGAAATGGGGCAGAATAGCCCACATGTACATATTAAATTATTTTTTTTAAAAATCACACAAAATTTTACCTAGATTACCAACCCAGCATTTCGCGGCTTCAAAGTCCGGTGTGTGTATAACGAACTGCTTGTTCTTCGGATCATACGTAGCGGTGGTGCGCATTAGCCGCGCGTCTGATCCATGCGCAACTTCAGTAAGGGCGAAACTGGCTAAAATCTGTGAAATAAAAATATAATAATTGATAAAGATAATAATTTTGAGGTGTATGTATGTTAGTAGAATGTAAATTCTCTTAGGGTAAAATAATGAACATTGATATATTATGAGGCTAGTCGTGGCGAAGGGGCACAAGCTTGCGACGCGACTCTAATCGCGACAGTTTGTGGATTCGGTTCCCACTCGATAAAATGGAATATTTAATATTTTCATTTCCTCGCACTGTAACAAGTGTCTCAGTGGGAACGACGTAGCTTAACATTAGATTCCTAGGTTTTCTGTTTTTTTTGTCTACTATTATGTATCAAGTAACAAAAAAAATACAAAAAACACGTTTAAATAAATTGAAAATACCAGTATGGTAACATAAGACGTAGAGCTCCGATACACTATGCAATGGTCAAACTGGGGTGGAAAGTAGAATAAGTTACGTAAAGTTAAAAAAAGTATTATGTACAATTATAAATAAAATTGAGAGACACAAGGCCTCAAATTGGAACACTGAGAAAAATTCATCCAGTAATATTTGCATATAATGTGTAAGTGTTTCAAGTTTTTGATCATTAAAATTCAAATTGTATAAAATAGTCATATTTTATACATTTTTATATAAAATTAACTATTCATTATGTTCTTTTTTATTTAATATTGCTTATTTGTTTTCTTTTATTACTTTCGTGAAATATTAAGTAACTTGAATTTGGAATTTCTTAAAATATTCACTTTTAATCAAAATTAAATAATAATGTGTGTAGCTAACAAGAAGATATTTTTATGTCGTTGTTTAAATAAAATTAAGTATTGATTATGTGCTTTTTTGTTTATTTGTTTTCTTTTATTATTTTTATGAAGTATTTAGTAACTTAAGTTTAGAATTTCTTAATATATGCACTTTTTATCAATTTTTACTTAAATATTAGCCATTTTTATATGCCTAATGTACACACATAAATAAACACACAGCTAAATAAAACCGGAATATATTTTTATGTTGTTCACATAATATAAGTATATTCTAGAATATACTATACTTATCTATATGCAAAAATTAAAACGCTTAAAATAACATAATTTTGATTTACATTTTATAACATATTACCAATATGATCAAAACAAAAAAATCTTCTTTTGTTTTACTAATTTGTTTAATTTATCATCCACCTTAATGTACAATTACATTTGCCTATATAAAACCTACAGTAATATCTGTAATATATTTAATAAACACAAAAATCACAATTACTTGGGACCAGACTTAAATAAATAAAGTGTTCTTTTAAGAACTAGAGCTGGTGAGAAACAACAGTGATTTATTAATGCTTGGTGTAGTGTTACATAAAGTATAAAAGACAATAATAATAATCTGGCTGTACACAAAACTGGTATATTTACATTAGTCAGAATATTTTTTCTTATTTGTAAATTGTAACACGTAATATTAAACGATACAATCATATTACAATGTGTATATACACAAATGTTATTTAGTATGTAATCTCTCGAATTCAAATTACTATAACAAAATATAAATGGTTGGTTTTTTTTAGTAAAGGAAATCTATAGTTTTTTAAATTTACATATTTTTTATTATAAAATCAATAATATCAAATTAACTTTGAATGTTATTTTCCTACATCGCGAAGCAACTTCCCTGAGGATAATTGTGGTTTTCCTACAAAAATATTACACTTTCAAAAACAACATGTCTCACTTAGGTTTTCCTTACATAAATAACGTAATACAATATATCCTTTAACTACCTGTCAGTCTTAATATATATATTTTTCCTTAAATATGCAATTTTATATTTATGTATTGTGCACTTTTAATATTAAAAATAATAATATTTTCTAAGCAATGTATTTTTATATACCTAAGCTTACTTTATAAGCAAGTGATATTCAATTACGCATATAGTATATAATTCATATTATTTACGATAGTAGGGCCAATATTTTTATAGAAGGCATATAGCCTTCTTCTTCATACATAACATATTTTTATGTACGTTGGGTAGATGAATTCAAAAATATCTTTAGGTCGTAAAGCGAAATCTTTCTATTTTTGTTCATTAAAAAGAAAATAGAGAACGACAATATTCTTGCTGGATTCAACGTAACCTAATAATGCGAGACAAGTATATTTAAAAAAAAAAGAAAATACTCACCTCTCGATGTTTGATGGTTGCTTCGTAAAACTTTAAATGCCTCTCAGTCCCCAAGGATAGTAGGGCGTTGGAGAATAAATAAATTCCGATGGCCATCTTCACTGATACGCTCGGGTTAAGAGACTGTACCGCTTCATTTATTGTCATTATTGTTCTTGTCTGAAAAAAAAGAATAATTGTTTAGCACGAAAAAAAATTAAGTACAATATTATAGAACATTTCAATGTTATTCTTTAGTAGCTCTGCAACAAATTGCTGACAATTAACTTGCAGTTCTAACGGAAACAAAGAAAAATATCTGAGCTTAGAATAATTATTAAAAACTTAATAGTTGAAACCATTTTTTCTTTTTAATAATTAACACGTTTTACTAAATAACAGTCTAACATAATATTTGCTAATGCGCATGCGCATATAAGGTAGCAATGTATTTTGGATAGCAGCGATGTTTATCAAGCGTGCGTCCGGTACACTGTGGTTACACAAAAAAAAATAATGAAACCATTAAAAAGTAGTGTGATCCCATATTCTCTTTCAAAGCTAAGTATATTAAGTATTAGCTCGCATAAAAGTATCAACTAGAACTTATAGCTGGATGTATTTTCCCAAAAATAGCTAAATTCAATTCCATTTCCATTCCTCCATTATTATATAAAATAAATAAATCAGCATCACACTGTATCCGGCACACAGCAAGGTAGGCAGAGAGAACCTAGTGTTAAGACACTTCGTTCCCCACTTTCCGCCGAATTTTTCGAGGCATTACGTGTTGAGTGGCGGAACTCATCGTTAGGCTTTCACCTTAGCGCCAGAGCGAAGAAATAAAAATATTAAGAAATAATAATTAATTTCCTCGGGTAAGGACCGAATCCACAATCGCGGCGTTACAGTCACACTCTTGTGTCCCTGCGCCATGACAGCCTCATTATATACCCATCATTGCGATATATCAAAACTTCAATGCAAAATATACGATTAGGTTAACTAATTAAAAAACATAGAAAAGGTAAATAAAAAATCGCTATTAGATAAAGTGCGTACAATAACTTATGACAACATAAGTCACCTAAGTATTGCGCTCAAAAGTCCTAACTATCCCCTCAAAGTATTCACGGCTCACACGAAGTTATTGCTTGTTGTTTATTTTTATAGGAAATTATAAAAACTTCAGTCTTTATCAACAAATTCCTTGACATGCTTAAGCATATTTTTTAATGACGATATTCAGTTTCTTTTAGACCAGTGGTTCCCAACCAGTGGTCCGCGGACCACTAGTGGTCCGCAGAAACCTAAATATGGTCCGCGAACGATTTTAATTTTACGATTGGGGATGGTGAGGCGAAGTTTCTGTTTAATTATCACAGTTAATTTTTATTATACCTACATGCATAGTGGTCCCTGTTACCAAGAACGATATAAAAGTGGTCCTTGATCAAGAAAAGGTTGGGAACCCCTGTTTTAGACACTATAAATGTTATTTTTAATGAATAGCGTATTTAACCTAATCTTTTATTTTTAATTCATCGTTCAAATCTTCTTACGTATATTGGCTCCCCCTGGCTCCCCCTGGCCGGCATCGGCTTTGCCATGTGCATATTATTTTATTTTAAACGAAAACCTGTTCAAGAAAATATATTTTCAAAAGTATATTTTATTACCCATTTTCGGAGTAAAAAAAATAAGTATTCTATTTTCTTAAGTCATTAGTCAATAAATACGAATAGGCGGCTCCAGGTAATTGTGACTAATTTTATCACATGTATGATATTGAGTGCAATGTTATATTTTGTGTGATAACAAAATAAAATATTAGTACCATCTAAAAACACAAACATCAGTTAGCTATTAACTGTCGTTTAATCTTTACACCTACTCATACTGATATTAAAGTTTGTCAAGTTATGGTGGTACAAGCGTACGACTGTAAACGTGAAATGTTTTGGGTTCGATTTCCACTCGAGTAAATGAAACAGTAACATTTTTATTTTTGCGCTGTAGTAAAGGCGTTTAAGTTCTTCCATTCAACCCACAAAGGCTTCAGATTTCGGCGGATAGCAAGGAACAGAAGTATCTTAATGGGATCATAACACTAGGTTCCCAGGTCTATATGCCTATGCCTACTCTGCTATATGTGTGTATTTATTTATTTTAGATTCACGCTGTAAAGCAAAAATAAATAAATAAACTTATTATAAGTTTATTTAATTAAACTTATTATAAGTTTATTATAGGTACTCCCCCGAGTATATGAACCCATAATTATTGCATTCTATCCAAAAAAATCATACAGTCATTCTCAATTTTCGACAAAAGAACAGGAAATTCATATGGGTTCGGAGTTCTGGGTTCAGTCGGTATAACATTTTTTGTGGTGGTGTAAAATACACATTGCTCGTTTCCATCTTTTTAACTTGACTGGACAAACTGGCGTGTCTCATGATATGATATACTTCTTAAATGTTTTTTTTTTATCAGCTACAGCTATCAGAAATTTATGCAGGAAAAAAATGCTTTGCGAGCGTACCTAAAATGTATTAAATACCAGAATCTTTGCATGCAAAATCAAATAAAATCCACAAAGATCTAAATTACGATTCAAATTAATAATTATAAATAATCGTCGCTACTTCAAGGTAAATAGTCATAAGCATAAAATCACATCTCTCGTTCTCTTATCTCATCCTCTCGTTTTCATATAAAAAAATATTATAATAAAGTTAAAAAAAACTGTGCCACTGAGCCATGATGATCTACCTAAATAAGCCTCAATATAAAATAAGCATTAGATCAAACCTAGCCCAGCCCATGTATTTCTAGGTTTTACATCTATGTTCTTGCATTACGTCTTAGGAACGAGTGTGTAAACGTTACACTTAATAAACTGGATATCGCTCTCGAAGTAAATAACATCCGGGAACATTTGTTTCAACAAAACCATCCAAGAATGGCTTAGTTAAGTATGTAATTTTACACGAGTATTATAGGTTCAAATCCCACTAGGGAAATTTGAATTACATTTTTTTTATTTCTTGGGTGGGTAAAAATATAAGCATGTAACTTTAGTGTAAAAATCATGGCTATATATATTAAATTATATTTGTAATTTAAAAATAGCGGACTTCGCATATCGCGTAATGAAACTTGATGTTGGAAATTTAATATTTTAAACTTAACAGTAGAGATTTTTTTTTTATATATGGTATAGAATATAAATGTATTTTTAAAATTGTAAAAACTTTTTAATAATATACATATGTACACTCATAGTTTTATAAAAAGTTTTTTGTTCCCTCTGATAATTTGCTTAAAAGACTTTGCTAGGTAGCAGGTTTACTCTAAGCTGACCATATGACATTAAGCCTATGACAAAACACATAGATAAGAACATGATAAAAATATTATATTTTCTTTATTTCAGGACTATACATTTGTTTTTTTTAATAATTTTCATCATGACATAATTATGTCATTTGTTTAGCTGCACATAGTATCATTTAGCCGAGTAGACAAACAGATTATTCTCATATACATTTAATCTTAATAATTGGATTGTCTTTTTATGTACAGGACCCTTTTTTCAATTTTTATTTTTTTTATTTTTTGTTAATGAAAATTCTGAGATAAACACTAGACTATTTTGTGTTGGGCATGGCTCATCCGGCCTCTACCATTGCTATGCCCTGTGTAGGGTTATCTCTTACTTACAAGGTCATCTACACATTTAGCCTACATCTAACCTCAGGAAATATTGTGTAACCTAGTCAAGATCTCTAGCTAATGCTGCTGGCTGTGATATAATGAATTAGAGCTACATCATCAACTTTTTTGTTTTACCTGTATATGGCAGTGTAAGTATTAAGAATTGAGTGTCAACACATTTATATTAATTACATCTCATTTACATCACCATCATATTTTATCACTTATATTTTATGTATATATTACACAAAAGTAACCAGGTCACTGATAGATAATGTATAGTCAAAACTACTACTACAAAAAAATTTACACATACATCAATGTAGGAATATACCAAGAAAATATTTTCAAAAAGTTCCTACGAGAATAGGGACATTTTTAACATTTTTAAAGTTTTATTCCACACTTAGTAGGACCCAAACTCGCGCCTCCTGGAGTCTCACTATGTTAGAATTTTTATATGTTTTCTAAATAAGTAGGAAGGAACATGTTTTATTTTATAGTGCACACACACATAGTTGCAAGCTTTACACCTATATCTAAAAATATGAAAAATAAAAAATCTCACCCTTTTACTATAACTTGCATTGAACATTTCCTTTGGTATGAATTTGTATTCATTTATTTTCTTCAATTGCAACTGAGTTATGCGTTTTTGCTCTTCTAAGGGTGGTGTCACAGTTGGTTGTGCAAATAAAGGATCCTTTTCCAGTGTATGCCATACTTTGTACTATTGAAAGAAAAAAAACTTTATTTATACAGAAAAACCCCTAAATCTCCTACAATATTGTTAATTATACGAAACTTATAATAAAACTAGTTTTTCTACATAACTTTTAAATAATAATAGAATTTATAATGATGAACATTATATAATGTGTTAAAAATAGAATTAAGAGTATGTTAATTTTAAATATTTTTTTATTTCATATAAATACTCCTACATAATTATATAATAGCAATGTTATTTTAGTCATATGTTTTTAATTTTAAAAAAAGATATAATAGTAAATAGTTGTAATTAAGTATAGTACTACTATACTTAATTAATTAATTAATTAAAAAATAATTAATTGAGGCCAGTCGTGGTGCAGGGGCACAAAGTGTGACTGTAAAACCAACAGGTTGTGGGTTCGCCCACTCGAGGAGATAAAATATTTACTTAAATTTATATTTCCTCACTCTGGTGCCAAAAAAAAGTGTGGTGTTGAGTTCTGCCACTCAACAAGCAATGCTTCCAGAATTCAGCAGAAAGTGGGGAACAGAGTGTGCAATGTAACATGCAAATGCAACATATTTATTAAATTATGATTCTTATTCTCATTATAAAATATGTATATTTTTTATTTATCATTTTGGTTTTAGATTTGATAAATACAATAGGAACATTAAGAAATGTGGTTTGAATACTACTAATATTTAAAAATGTGATGGTCCAAGTCTCAAGGTCAATCAATTGATATCTAGTGTTTAGTGGTTTTGTTAAATAGTTCAATATTTAATAACATTTAACGATAGTAACATATTTGTCTTAAAAATCTTGATTTCAATTTTTGTAAATAACATAAGCAAAAGAAAATGTTTTTTAAATATATTGTTGATTTTTTATTGTTTAAATGTGTGTTAATGATATGAAAGACATGCAAGAGAATATGAATACTCTTTTGTCTTTTTTAAATTAAATGTATCACATAGAAGTTAGAGTTGTAACTCTTATTAGTTTATGATAATAAACTATATAAACAAATCAATGAATTAAAAATTTATTTATTACAAAAATTGTTGCAATGACTTCCAATTTTTGAAACAAAAATAAATACAATTGTTGCCCTTACCTTAAGTTTTAATAAATCGATGTCTCCTTCGAGGGCCAATTTAAGTCGCTTCCAGTTAAATGAGGCGTTATTTCTATATACGTCCAGGGGCCCGTTCGGGAGATCCGGTACAAAACTTAAGTCCTCCATAACTAATTAAAAAAATAATATAATTATTAAGTATAATTTTTATGAATTGCAATTTTTATAATTCAAAACAATTAACCTATTCAATGCAAACGTTTTTACACAATTCGGATTTCCGTATTTTAAATTATGGGCACCGCAAAACACTGACTGAACTATATAAATCCTCACCTTGAGATTAAATGTGGGATCGTTAAAATTGTGAAAACAAGAGGACCTTGTGTCTTTCAGCAAGTTTTGACACGACTGGGATTTAGATATAAGCACTAGTGCTTTAATAACGATTTATATATTTCCTGTTAAATAAAAAGCCGACACACACTACTACACGGCAAACGGACTGCGGGCGTGTGTCACTACTCGCTATTCGAATTGTCAAAACGCTATTGGAGTTAAGTGATAACCACCTGATGTCATCTGTCAGAAAAAATTTCGTTAAAAAATTGGAAAGTTTAGCAATAATTATTGTGAATAATGAATAGTAGATATATAGAAATAAACTGAAAAATACTATTAAGTTGATAAAACATCTTTATATTTGTAAATTAAATCTAAGAAAATATGTGAAGACGTATTTTGTTGTTTTTGTAAAATAAATTTAATCATATGATAGGTATTAACTTAGCAAGAAATTATTTAAATAAATTTAAATAAATTTAAAATTTTGTAACAGATTTTAAATAAAGGTATGCATATGCATATTTAATAGAATATGACTCTGTTTTTTTTTTTACTTTTGTCTGTTTGTCTGTTTTGTACACGCAAATCTTCTATTCGATTTTTTTGTAACTATTAGATTAAATAGCTATTAGCTATTGTAGGCAGGATTTAGGCTACGTTTGACTTTAAATACATCTGATGTAGAACCGTAGTGATGCAGCTGAATATAGTTATTTATGTGATACTAAAATGCAAACAATCAATTTATTAATTTTTGTTTATCTATTTGATTTTCATTTGTCCGGGCTAATTTTCGGAACAGTTGAGCCGATTTTTATGGGACTTTCACTGTCGTAAAGGAAGTTATGCAACAAAATATAGGTTTTAACTATATTTAATTGTAGCTTTAGCAAAAAGACCTAAATTACGATTTAAATAAGTAATTATAAATCGTTCTTATTTAGGTAAATAGTCATAAAT
Source organism: Heliconius erato x Heliconius himera (assembly GCA_013421005.1). Classification (NCBI taxonomy): domain Eukaryota; kingdom Metazoa; phylum Arthropoda; class Insecta; order Lepidoptera; family Nymphalidae; genus Heliconius; species Heliconius erato x Heliconius himera. The sequence continues at coordinate 11,454 of JAATLQ010023133.1, read as the reverse complement.
ATAAATATAAAAACACGTCTGGACGTTTTCCTGCAAAAAAACATAATAAGGAAAAACAAATAAAAATATTCTAATTTAAATTTTGATTTATTCAAGCATTAAGTTACCTACGAAGTAACGACTTTATCAAGCAGTAATTGAACATAATTGAATTAACTGATAATTCCAAGAAGTTCCTAATAATTATTCAATTCGTCATAAAGATAGTCACTTACAAAACTTTTTCAAATTGTAACAGATATGTAAATAACGAATTATTTATACCGTATAAAGTTTATAGATAAATATATTTAGGTGTTGAATAGGTAGGCTTTTTCATCTTTAAAGTAATTAAAATAAACAACGAAAAATATTCTTATCGTGCTCATAAAATATAAATCCATTTTACAATTAATAGCATAGAAGGATAATCACGTAACATGTATACAGTGTTTTTGTCATCACCACTTTAAACGAAACGACAGTTGTAACTACTCAATAATACGATAAAATCAATACAAATTTTACAAAAAATGAAAATAATGTTTTTTCTAACAAAATAAGTAATAAAATTATCGTTGTAAAATAAAAAGCCGTTTGTTAAGAATGACGCGCACAGATACTAACCTATCAAAGCGACATCGCCGCACACGCCTCATCCACGAAATCGAAACATAGTCATAGGTATTGGCGGCAAAGTTGAATGTCTTTAGGTTACTTATAGAAAATAGGTAATGAATCACACCAACGTTTTTTGTTATCAGCATATATGAAAAATAGGTAATTCGGGAAAAAGGATATGTTTTCCTATCTTCAAAAATGACAGAATTTTTAAACATTAAAGTAGGACCTCCGCTGCAAAATCTCGCTTAGCGTGTGACGTCATGCTGCGTCTAGCTAGTAGTCGCTTGCCATCACATTAATACTTTGATTCGGTTAACTCCCGCGGTTTCGCTATAAGAACAATTGTATTTTATGAAATGGTTTATCAAATAAATAAAATAATTAAAAAACAGTCCGTAACATTCGTAACCGGACATAACAGTCGTCGCATGACGTCACGCAGCGACTGGGCGAGGGAACGCAAATTTAAATACTGTAAAATTTTGCAACACTGTAACTCTGTTTTCCTGACCCGTTATTGATGAAATAAAAACTATTATTATTTGTACCAGTAAGCACATTACATTGTAGATTAACTGTTATAATTAAATTTTAATGTGTTGGTGTCACTCGTTCTCGATTGGTGTGACTCTTTCCCGTTCTGGTACGTTTTTTTTGAAAATGAAAAGTGGCAGTGACAAATATTTTACCCTATATGCTGCTCCCGTAAAAGGAGCTCAGACACTTCCATCTCGTATACTTCGAAGTAGATTGCAATGTTAAATGTTAAATCAAAATTAAATGAAAATGACTACATTTAAAAACAAGGTTGAAAAAACGAAATGCAATCCCTATTTTTTGACAAGGTACCAAGGACAATGTAAGTCAAGGCTTAAGCGACAAATTGTAACTAATATATAAATTAATTAGTAAGATTTTATATTAAGAAAGTAAATATAAATATTAACATTATTTAGCACATTTATAATTTTATACTTAAAATTAAATCTTCAGGCTTATCAAATCGTATAGTTATCAAGTCATAATGCATATTAACTGAGTTCAGCTTTCAAATACGGATTTTATCCATTATTACGTTTCATAGTATATAATATATTAAAAAAAATTGTAAAAGATACACAAAAATTATTAATAATAAATAAAATATTTGTGTTATAAAATATTAAATGATCATCATGACTTTTACAAAACTTTATAAGAATAAAATTTATACAAACAGGAAAATATAATTATGACTTATCCTTATAAGAAAAAGACATAAATTTTACAAGAGCTGTGGAAAATTCAGACATAATATTACGTAGGTATTATTATTTGTTTAATGCAATTGAATTTTCCTTTTTACTATTCTATTTAAATGGATTTACAGCGCCAACTATTAAAAGTTTTCAAAACTGCTCAGACAAACTGATACATAAAAACTTCGAAAAGTTTTTTGAATGCAACGCAAGATGGCAGTATACGTAACAAAAATATTAATGAACAGTGTAACAGAGAAGGCGATACAATTAGTATCGTGTGAAAAAGAGACAGCGAACACGCCCACACTAACACATCACCACTACACAGGTAAACGTGTAGTACACGTAAAAAGAAAAGAGAAGTTGTAAAACAACAACTGTGCGCTGAGTGAGCGAAGCCTGGTTTTCTATCAGATGTAAAATGGACGGGCGGTCGCGTGGTGCGCTCGTTTGCTCCGCGTGTTTATAATATCGATGTTTATTTTGACGTGAATACGATATATTGTTTACGCGATTATTCGACTTCTTCGGTATTCGGCAAATCGATTATCGGACCCCGAGGGAGATTGTGCTGTGTTTGTGTTGACGGATGTTGACGAATGTTGACGGTAGCTCACACTCTGTGATTTCGTTAATCCACTCGCCGGTGGTTGCGTGATAAACTACGTGTATTGAAATTAAATATAAGGCGAATATTCGTCTGGTGTTGGTGTTTACCACCATGCTGTGCACGGTGACATAGTGAACGTTGTACTGACCCTGACCTCTGACAATCATGTCTGGTCGCTCGGATTGCAGGAAATTCGCACCAAATATCTTTAATAAGAGCAAATGCACAAATTGCTTCCGCCAGAAGGAGGAGCACAGTGCTGAGGCTTTGGAATCTAATCGGGTGAGTTTAGGCAACACTTATATCAGTAGCGCGTGTAGGTGTTTACATGGATGTGTGCGTACGCCGTACACTTCAGGTGTTGATCTAACGGACACCGTAAGAAAAAAACATAGAACAATATTATATATATAATCACGCTGTATCCGGCATAAAGCAGGGTAGGCAGAGGGAACCTAGTGTTAAGATACTCTGTTCCCTACTTTCCGCCGAATTTTTCGAAGCATTGCGTGTTGATGGACGGAAATCAACGCAGGGCTTTTGGCTTGATGATGGCCAGAACGAAGAAATTAACATATTAATAAATAATAATTCATTCCCTGAGTGAGGATCGAACCCACAATCGCCGTGTTACAGTCACACACTTTAAAAGCCTAGTTAATGACGACATAAATTTTTAAGTAGGTAGGTTAACATTCCATAGCTATGTAATGCAAAATTAAAATTACCTTCATTTTTATAACATTATATCTACAAGGAAGTTTGTTAATTTTTAATTATACAATGCTCTTATCATAATCTGATAACAGCTCAAGTGACGTAAATAGTGAAATAATTTGTCATAGTATTCTTATCGCGTTTCCAGAAACATTGTGGTACCTAATCGTTTAAACTTTAAACGCTTTGCTTAAAGAATTTCGTAAATAATGATTTTTTTTTAAATTTTACAAATACCTTCTATATTGTAACCAAAAACTTATTGTTATGAAATAAAAACGATCAAAAATAGCATGTTGTATTATCAAAATTAACAATTAAAATAAAATAGAACATGTCACCATACAATATAATTATATTTACTTTATAAACATATATTTTTTATAAACCCGTAATATTTTAAAACATATAATTTATTCTGCTCCACGAGACAAGAGAAAATTATTTATCTTGCTGTTTAACTAGGACGATGTGTATTTTTAACCACACCCAAAGCAACTGTTTGTTTACTTAACTGCTAAATCTAAATTAAAACGCTGAAAAACGGTAAATTTTAATGTGCTTGTGTATATTGTTCATATAATTTGATATTGACTTGAAAAATCATTTGAGAATTTACTATCAGTGTTAAAAGAATAAATGAAATGAAATAAAAATGATTTTGTCTTAAAAGAGTATCAGTTTCACCAATTTGGTCGACGCGCACTTTCAATGGAGGGAAAAAATGACAGTTGACAGATACACTTTCGGCTAAAATGTTTTACACATATTTAAAATACTTTTTAAATGGGTTAACAATCGCTATAAAATCGTTAATTTAATAAAACTATGCATATTAATACTTAATAAAATGAATATTTTTAATAACGAATTACCATAATTTTTTTTTGCTACATTGAAAACTAGTTCCTAATTAGCGTCGGAGTGATGTAAATATGTACTCAAATATATTTTTTTCTACTGATTTTTTTCAGACAAATTGACTTAAGTGAGTGACAATAGTGTAACATTATTTCGAACACTGTACTGAAGTAGGAATTACGGTGCAAAAATAGCCCCCACATCCTGTTCGGTCCACACGCAACGGGACGGGATGGTGTAATCTTGAGATTTTCTAGAAAGAACAAATAGCTTGTATTTTGCTCTTTTCTTTAACGTTTTCAGTATAGTTAAATATACTAAATATTAGTTATGTTGCTGATTCGTATGATTTTTTATATTGCTATTTTTAATTTAATCACAATTGTGATAGACATGCTTTGATTTTTTATACGTAAAGTGAAAAGAATATTAAATAAAGATTAAAAATATACATTATTATTAGCATAATACCAATATAAATATTAATTCTTATCTAGACATATTATTTTTACTGGCCACATCATCTACATAATATACTTACAAGTATATTTAAGAACAAGTAGGTACCTAAACATTTTAAAAATAAATATGCTATATTTATGTTAATTTCTTAATGTTATAATAAAAATCGACGAAAAATATTTAAATTTTCTCCATGACTTCCTGGTCTGCGTAGATAAAGAGTAGACAATTAGAGCGCGAAATAATCATACAAACATTAGTCTGTTCCACTGTATCTCGATGGCCTCAACATATTTTTCATAAATACGAATACGATTATAATAAGTTAGATAATAAGTTCTCCGTTGGACACATTTTGCTGCTATTTCATGTTTTGTTAACATTATTTTCTTGTTAATGGGTCACAAATAAATTAAATAAAGATAAACACACATACCGAAAATTTTTTAAAAGCAAATTTTTACTATAATAACACGTGACGATGTTAAATTTATTAATATTAAAGGTTCGCAATAATTAGTGATGACTACCGAATCGGACAGATAAACATCTATTGAATGTGTATGATCGTTTTTTAATTACCTACGACTATACGCTACTAATTAGAGGGCTCATATTGAAACTATATGAAAAAAAATAAACGTAATAGGAATGAAATCTTGGTTTTTCACAAATATTTTTATTAAAAAGATAATTTTAAGTGTGTGTATAATATTTAAAATATTATAGAATCACAGAAAGCACTTGCACAGATTACACAACAGATAAGGAATATGATGAAACTCATAATCCGAATATTATTATTCTTCAAACATTTTAAGACTATAATATTGAATTGATATCAGATTATACTTTACGTATATTTTATTTATTCTTTACCTACATCGGCAATACATTTGTATTTTAAGTTCTTTCTGGAGTATAATTGCTGCCGTTGCAGTTTGACTTGTTTAAACACAACAGTTGTGGGTTCGATAAGAACACATGTGGCATTGAGTGGCAATATATCGAAAATAAAACGCAAAATTGAGGAATCGAGTGTTTTAACAATAGGTTTCCTCTGACAATTACAACAGTGATAAATAATTATCCTATTTTTAATATAGATGTTAGAGAAAAAAAACAAAAAATAAGTATAAATATAATGAATGGCTTCTAAAAAAGGTGATAAGTCGTCACAAAATCCACATTAACCGATAATTTCGATACAAACACCCGCTCGTAATGTTTACACACAAATTTTACACCTGTTACAACAGTTTCAAATAAAACACACATTTGTACGAATTTTAAACGTACATTTAACCTTTTTAATTAAGCAAGTTCATCGTTACAAATAATAATTTAATTGGACGAATGTCATTTGGAACATCTTTGAAGTACTTTTTCTTATATATTTTGTAATATTATTAAATAGTAAGTAGAATAGTAGTTATTTCAAATTTCAATTATTATCTCGTCCATAGAGAATAGAATATAATATTTTTTTAGATGTACACATCTATTATGATTATATAACAGAATAGCAAGAGAAAATCGAATGTTAACACACTGTTATTCAATTATATATTTTTAAAATAACAAACAATATTATAGGTATAAATGGAACACTTTCTAGATTTTCTTACACCAACAATTGATTTATTTAACTATTTATATTATTTGTATTTCGATATTATTGACAACTTTATCAGTAACCCAATTCTAGTATCAAGAAAGTAAACAAATAAAAGTGACAATATAAAAGGAAGTGTAGTAAAGAGAAATAAATAAAATAAAGTACTGAATTTATAACAACCGTGTCAAAGTTTCACCGTAAAATTTATAAGTTATTGTAATGATAATGATACATTAAAAATACAAAATGACTTATAAATAACTATCAGTAGGTATATTATATAGAAGATATTCATAATCTACTTTATAATGATGTTTATTATTTACTTTATGTATTGTATATTGTAAATAATAAACCGAGGTCTGTCGTGCCCCAGGGGCACAAGATGTGACTGACGACCTCCAAATTTCGGCAGAAATTCGGGAACGGAGTGTCTTAACACTAGGTTGCCTATGCCTAACCTGATGTGTGGTATACAGCGAAAAGCTGATTTTATTTTTTATTCGTATATTATAGAAATTTTGACTGAAAATATTCCACATTATCATGATTTTCATAAAAAATGCATACTTATGGCTGTTATTATTTACTAAATTTAATTATGAAGATATTGAATTATGAATTTAAATAAAAAAATATGTTATCGCCATTCGTTATTTATAAAGCGTGTTATTCCAAACCACGTAACTACTAGAGCACAAAAACAAAAAAAGCAATCGCACCTTTCTCAAAGTGTCGTCGTCATCTTCCCCGAAATGAGAAATGAGGTAAAATGTATACAAATTCAGTGATCTGTCACTCAACGTGCTCTACCCTCGGCCGTTCAGCACTTGATCTACTCAGGGGCAAAGTAAAAAACTAAATATGGCCGTGGCACCAACAAGGCACTCATTATTGTGTTATAAAAGTAAATAATTGCTTATTCACTGATTTGATTTGATCTAGTTTTTACATAATTTATGTTGACGTATTAAGTTTGAGGCCAGTCGTGGCGCAGCGGCAGAAGCGTGCGACTGTAAACACCACAGTTAGTGAGTACGATACACACTCGAAGAAACTAAATATTTAATATTTTCATCCCCTCGCTTTAGTAACGAGGGAAAACGCGCCGTTGAGTTCCGCTATTCGGCAGGCAACGCCTCCAGAAATCGGTGAAAGGTGGAGAACGGAACACTAGGTTCCCAGGTTCCCCTCTCCCACCCCGCTAAAAAAACGTATTAATGATCTAATTTTGATCATCATTAGTTCTATTTATACAAATTGTAGATAAAGAAGGAGTAAAAGTAAAAGGTTCTCTAACAATAGCAATTGTAAATTTCAAACCACATTATAATATTTATTTACATTTCATTGTTCAAACAAAGTCCTAAAGTGACTAAACTGTTTATTTAACAACCTACTTAGATAAACGCCGAAAACCGCACAACACTATCGGGTTACACGTTAGGCATTACGTTGAGGCCGAGTCTCGACTGAGCGCTATATTTTATGGTATGAGAAACAGCATTTCTTTTTTTCTTTTACAAATATTCCGCTATTTTCTGATGTAGAGAAAAAAATATTTCCTTATCCTCTTAAAGAAACCAAATTCTCTACTCTCAACGCCGCAGTTTTTCTAACTTAGAGCGCAGGAGCTAATTAACCTTGTAACAATGATTACGTAAATGAGTAAAACATGTTTTTTTTATTTAAATTTTGTCAAAATAAACAAATATTTTAAAATCAACACTATAATTAAGACCACCATTTTACAATGCAGTTAATAATTCAATGAAAGATTTTATTTCAGAACATGTATGACTCATACATTTTCAAGGTGACCACAGTGAGCATAAACCTATTATTATTATTATTTCCACCAAAGTCAAACAATATGTATGTATGTATTATATAATTGCACGAACAGTCTCGTCTCGTGAGTAATTTGTTCTAATTTAATATAATTTTGTAGTAAAATAAAAAATGTAGTCATAATTATTTTAAAAAAATAATAATTTTTTTTAAAAAGAATTATTCGTATTATATAAATATGAATTATAATAAATTATAGTAAATATGAGTAGGAAGATTATTTTTTTTTTATTCTTACATTGTGGCGTGGCGCTACATGGTTTAGAGCAGTGGTTCCCAACCAGTGGTCCACGGACCACCAGTGGTCCGCAGAAGCCTAAATATGGTCCGCGAGCGATTTTAATTTTATGACGAGATGGTGAGGCGAAGTTCCTGTTTAATTATCACAGTTATTTTTTATTATACCTACATGCATAGTGGTCCCTGCTACCAAGAATGATATAAAAGTGGTCCTTGATCAACAAAAGGTTGGGAACCCCTGGTTTAGAGCGTCTGACTGTAAGCGCGATACTTGTGGATTTGATTCCCGCTCGGGGGAATACATAATTTTAAATTCTTCGCTCTGATAAGAAAACAAATCCCGCGGTGTTAAGTTTCATAACTCAACACGCAACGTTTCGACAATTGTCAAAATCAGCAGAACATGGCAGGTACATGATTATACATTTTTTTTTAACTTCACGCTGTATCCCGCACACAGCAGGGTAGGCAGAGGGAACCTAGTGTTAAGTCACTCCGTTCCCCATTTTCTGCCGAATTCTGGAGGCATACTCTGGATGATTATACATATATTAACAAAAGCAAAAATTAACATAAATTTATTCTAATCTCACAATATCATTTCTTATCTAAAATTATTATATCATTAATACCACATAAATTATCTAACCAAAAATATTAGGAGGACAAAATAGGGAAAAATGTTAGCGGGGACACCAGAGGGCGTTGCACCTGGCCTCGACGACGCATTCCTCACGCACTCCTTTTTATACGACCTGACCAGACCAGGCTTAGTGACCCCTGGATTTAAAAAAGTTGCTAGCGTAACTCATCTCGTCTACGGCACTAATGTAGCTAGTCTGTCCACGTCTCTATCTGTAATAACAATATAAGGACGAAGAGTGTTGTTTGTTTAAACGCACTAATCTAAGGAACTACTGGTTGGAAATAAAAAGTTATTTTTGTGTTTGTCTATTTATCGAGAAAGGTTATTAATGTAGACTATAACTTATAAATATCAAGTTAATCATTTCCATGTAACTTAGCGCCAAGCTGGCAAAGTACCTACTATGAGTTCGATGCCCACTTAAGGGAAAGTTCATAGTTTCATGACACACATAGAACAGAGTGTCTTAACACCACTTGCTGCGCCACTGCCTTGCTTACCTGGCAAAAAGTGGGAGATGCATAAAGATAAAAAATAACCTCGTTTCTGTTACGTATTCGAGATTTTTTCAGTTGACCTGGATTTTTCGTTGCACTCTAAATATTTACTTTGAATAAATCCTTTTCGCTTACTCGATAATTTTATTTATATTTCAAACGCTTTTTTTACTGTTTGTTTGTCGTGACGCATGTCTCACGTTTAGTACGAGTAGTGAAAATCAAAGAAGATAAGTAGTATCGTCGTCTATTTAATAGATATTTATTTTTTAATGCCAGAACCCAATACAACTTCAACTATTAATTATGCGAGTTAACAATAACCATTCAGAAAACTCCTATATTACAAGTATATTTTTCATTATTTATATTAAAATATAAATTGAAATTTAATCATTAATTAAATCTATTATTAAAAATTCCGATAAATTAAATGTATAAGGCAAACAATTTATTAGTATTATAATCGTGCTCAAACTTAGGGTCAAAGAGGCATAATAAATAACAATAATAACCAGTTTTGTGTGTACATGATGAAATGTGTGTCAATAGAGTAAATGAATGTATGTCTACGCTTACGCGTTAACCGCTAAACTATGGTTCTTGACAATATAGCGTAACGAAAATATTTTATATATATCTTTTTACAGACGTAGAAAACGAAGGAAGCTCTCAATTCGACGCGTATTATACATTTTTTTAATGTTAAAACTCGATTTTTTTACTGTCACTCATCTCTGTAGGTATATATAATATAAATAGTGTATAACATAAGTTAAGTGAGAGAAACGTATTGCTAAAACAGTACGCGTATACTTCGCACTCAATTTTAGAGTTTTATACAGCATATTAAATCGTAAAGGCCACGTCTTTCTTAATGAAACCAGTTTTGGGCGACCGATAGTCCTATTTACTTAGCATTTAAATGAACGCAATAAAATATGAAATTATAATGTTATCAAAGCCTCTTTAAGCGACCCACAAAGTGTGATGCGAAAGTAGGAAAATTATCAAGCCTGTACTATTACACGAACTGCCCAAAATCAAATAAACATACATACATACACACATACATACATACATACATACATACATACATACATACATACATACATACATACATACATACATACATACATACATACATACATACATACATACATACACATGGAACAAGTCAATTAAAATGTAATAAACGTGTCCGACCGCGGTTTCGTGTTGGAAAATTGATTTGAACGTAATAAAATGTACGATAACCAAAATTACAAGTAAATAGGTGTCGCAGCGAATGACGATAGATAATTTGGTTTACTCAATAAATGAGCTTTCACCAGCGAGCGGCAATGATTACTCTATTAGATTGGCGTTATGGGTTTGTGGTCGCTGGTTCGATTCCGATTTGGTACTGTATTTATAAATCGTTCTCAGCTATTAGAATTATTATTAAAATTCCTTATCGATTAATTTATATTTAAGGCATTTGTTGAGCCTTGAGTTCCGCCACTTTTAATAATCTATATAGGAAAATGGTATCTCAAAATTGCTCTCAAGATCGAATTCACAGAGTTGAGAGCTATTTATGTCTTGTGTATTTATATATTATGTTTTTTTCTAAGATGACTTTCTTAAATTAATATTATATTTTATATAAATATCATATATCGATCTATACAAATGTCTATTGCATATGTAGATTATATATTTATTCCACATTATATTAATTATGAACGGATAAGAAAGGAATTTTTTTATTGTAAAATTTCAAGGCATATGAAGAAAAGTGTTGAATCACGATAATCCCTACGCCAATTTCCTTTTCGCTACATCACCTGCAATATATACGTATTAGAACTGATCATACCATTGTACCCATCATTAGTTACCCATTGGCATCACCTCGCGTCAAATATGGGTACACGGACCGGCTTCGTTAGCGGAACATTTGTCAAGATAATTGCCAGAACACCGCCATTTAGAGTTGTGACGTTTCCGCATTATTATAAATAGTTCTCATTTCGTGTTGACAAGATAACCTCAGTTTCCTTTCTTGATAAGGTTGAAAATGGTTGAGTTAGTTAAATGGTTCAACTTGTTGTAGAATCGACGTC
>JAATLQ010023125.1:177245-195517 GCA_013421005.1 Heliconius erato x Heliconius himera | reverse complement strand
GTGGCGCAGCGGCACGAGATGTGACTGCAAAACCGACTGGTTGTGGGTTCGATCCCCACTCGAGGAGATGAAATATTTACTTAAATTTATATTTCCATTTTCTTCGCTCTGGTGTCGAGGTTAAGCGCGGCGTTGAGTTCTGCCACTCAACACGCAATGCCTCCAGAATTCGGCAGAAAGTGGGGAACGGAGTGTCTTAACACTAGGTTCCCTCTGCCTACCCTGCTGTGTGCGGGATATAGCGTGAAGCTAATTTATTTTTTTTAAATTTTTTAATTCATTACTTTGCTATGTAAGGCAAAAGCGTTGAGTTCGCCAATAAACACGCAACATTGCCTTTAAAAAGGGAAACGAAGTGTTTTAGCACTAGGTTCCCTCTGATTACCCTGCTTTATGCGGGACAGAGCGTGAAGCTGATTTATTTTATTACCTAGTGTAACGAAATCTTATACAGAACTTATATTTCTTCCAGAGTAAAATACTATTAAGCTTGTACAATGTCTATCTTAAATTCTAATACGATATGTTATTCTAGAGGACCTCTTTCTTCTTCCGCTCCAAGTCTAAAAGTATATCTCGAATTTTTCGACCACGCAAAGCGTCATTTTATTAGTGTCCTCTGATGATAGTTCTATAAATTTGTTTTAAAAAAACATCTTTTTATTAAACAAAGAGGTTGATTTACATTTTTGTATTAAATTATTGCGAATATTAAAACTTACACATGTGTGATGGATACAGCGTGAAGCTGATTTATTTATTTATATAAAATAATGATTTTATATAAATAAATAGCCTTGCAATATTTTAAACTATATGTTGAGCCCGTTAAAGTGGCTCAGACGTATGCAAGGCCGTATACAAAAAAATCTATGACGACTTGTGAGCTGTTCAGACGTAGGATTCATATTTTAATTATTTTTTTTTATTCGTAGATACTGTATGTGTATTACGCGTGAGGCTGTCACTTTAAAAATCAATGACGTAAATATCTACTACTATTAAGCTTCCCTAGAAAATTTCTTAAATAATTTTTTGTGTAGTATTTTAGTGAATTGAAAATAAACTAATATTTAACAAAAAACAAACCGATTTCAAACAAACCAAAAAGTATAAAATAAATTTACTTACCATAAAGCAATAATACATTGATTTTGTTAAAGAAATAATTAAAGAAGAATATTAAAATTTTGAAGTCGGGGCCAAGTAAAACAAACAGGCTTAGTAATTCGATAATGTAGTAAGGATGCTTCTCGACCGAGTACCTAGTGGTTGTACTATTACATAGTAGCTTTACTCCTAATTGGGCATATTAACAAGAACGTACATAAAAATATTCGGGCGAATTGAGAACCTTCCCCTTTTTTAAAGTCGGTTGAAAATGAGAACATCTTCTTTTTTGAAGTTGGTTATGAGATTTCTCAATCGTTGTAAAGAAATACAACGATTGAGAAAACTCATTTCTGGCAAAAAGTTTTATCAATGTTGTCCCTTGTAACTATTACAGAAAAACTAGTACAACTCCTTAGACCTTACTTGTGATTTCCGAAAGCAAGCACACGTGTTTTTACAAAAAATACTCAAATTCTTGTAAGTGTGCCTATAAATTTTAAAGAGTTGCCTCGATTTCTCCAGGATCCCATCATCCGATTTTGACATGGTCACCATAGGACCACCTGTGAGATATACCCTTTTAAACAAAAAAGAATTATCCAAATCGGTTTAGGCATCTTAGAGTAATCGCTCAACATACATTAAAAAGAACGCACACACGCACACACGCACGAACGCATGCACGCACGCACGCACGCACACACAAACACATACAAACACACTTGCGCTATACTCAACAAATGGTGTTCAAGTAACGAAAAACGTATTATTTATTATTTTTGTTTGAAAAAATAATAAAACATTTTTTTATAAACTAATGTATTTTATTAATGTTTCAAATTTATAAAGAGTAGTTAAAACTGTGCTTTCATTAAAAATGGTAAATACTAAGACATCCTGTATATCAAAATTCTGAATCTTAAAAGCAATTGCGTGCACCCAGCCACGTCCTGTTTGTCTCGTTGTTTATAGAAAAACAAAGCAAACGATGCATTAAATTCGATATACTATTTTTCAATGATACTTGAATTTATACCGGTATTGTAAGATACCTGCATTCACCTTAAGTCCGACGTTACCAAAATAACTTTAAGTTTCTAGAAATTGATTTTAATTACAATAATATGTACATATATTCCATTTATAATTACTATAACATATCTGACTGACAAATATAATTAGCAAGAGAAACGCGTGGACGTACTCAAATGAGTACAGGTTATTCATCGTGCTTATACCTTAATGTAAAGTAGAGAAAGGCTTGAAGTATTCTTAGATGCTATGTGTTTTACTACATGAAAGGGATAAGTGAGAATAAAAACATATTTGACATTGATTGAGTATACGTATAATGTATTATCTATAGAGTGTATAAAAAATAGATATTTAAGAATCTATTAATATACTTTTTTACAAATTTAGATGATGAGGCCAGTCGTGGCGCAGTGGCACAAAGTGTGACTGTTAAACCGACTGGTTGTGGGTTCGATCTCCACTCGAGGAGATGAAATATTTACTTAAATTTATATTTATCTCTAGTGTCGAGGCAAAACGCGGCGTCGAGTTCTGCCACTCAACACGCAATGCCACCAGAGTACGACAGAAAACGGAGTGTCTTAACACTACGTTCGCTCTCCCTATCCTGTGTACGGGATAGAGCGTGAAGCTGATTTTTTTTTTTATTTTATTAATCAAATTTTTTACACATTTAGATGTATGTTTGGGTGTTTGTTATTTGGTAATGAAAATCAGGTGAGTAATAGGAACTGAATTAATTATCACAGTTACAAAATTGTTAGTTCCGCCTCGATTTTTGAAGTAATTATCACATCCAATAAACAACGAATTAACAAGAAAGATGTAAATTCGTTGCTTATTGTATTTAATAATTAAAAACATTATTTGTGTGTATATCTATGCGTTTGTGCACGATAATCTTAAAAACGGCTTAACTGATTTAAATGCAGTTTTTACTATTGTATTTTGGTAAATTTTCTTTAATATTTAGTGTCTCTTTTATTTAATTTCGTTCATAAATAAAAAATATATATATTAATTTATGTACTTGCCCCCGTAGTTGAAGTCGGGAGCACAACTAGTTAATAATACAACTAAGATTCTATACCTACTAAAAAATTTAAAAACATAGTTAAAGATCAGTGTCTAACTCGAAGGTTGCATTGTATTTTGTAAGTCAAAGTAAACGTGGAGTCAGTCACGAATCTCTGAACATCTCTATTGTTACGGCACTAAAGGTAGGGTTTTGAAATAATTGGCGTGACTTTAACAACCACAAACTGCCTCGATATTTTACATTTGTGAAGGGTTTTATATATTTATATTTAAATCTGTAATTCTATAGTAATAAATATTGATCATTTTAGGTACGGGCTTTAGGTAGTAAAATTATTTTTTACGAGATATATAAAATAGTGGCTTGTATATAAAATGATCGACAAGCCTTACTGAGTAGATCCAGGAATCCTATTTTTTTTTTGTTAACTTGAGCAAAATTCATTTAATTCACAAAATTCTGTCGTTTAACAGCAAAACGTAATTTAATAAGCACCTAATGTTTCCTAATTAACCAGTGGTCGGCCGAAATTTCGTTTGCATGAACTATAGTACTAGTTCAATTTACAATCCATTATCATCGAAATATGAGTGACCGCTGTAGCGCAGTGGCGTGTGACGTGACTGTGAATTCAATTCCCACTCAGGTACTCATGTAAGCGTAGTATTGGGTTCCGCCACTCTACACGCAATGCCTTGAAAATACGATGGAACGTGGGGATCGGAGTGTTTTAGCATTAGGTTCCTTCTGCCTACCCTATATGCAGAAAACAGCGTAAATATGAAAAAAACTGACACCAGCTGGGAGGTGTGTGCATTAAGAATATTTTATTTATTATTCATCATGTTTCTGTATAATTTAATGAATAAATATAGCATATCCTCATTTTATTTTAAAGGATTTAATTAGCAATTAGCACGGTAATTGGGCTTATAAATAAATTTATCGTTGGGGTTTCACATATAAAGAAAAATCAACAGGAATAAGTCAATAAATACATCATTATACAATATACAAACTCTAGGTTTATACAGATTGTATTGACGTATAAAACATATTACCACAAGTAATCATTCAATATATTTCATCATTGACCATTTTCCTTTAGTAAAAAAACGTAGGGAAGTTCCTAGCATCCTAAGAGTCACACCCACCGCTACGACGTCAGTCAAAAAACAACTAAATATATAACTAACTAAAAAAAAATCAAAATCAGCTTCACGTTGTATCCCGCACACGACAGGATATACAGAGGGAACCTAGTGTTAAGACACATCCATTCCCCACTTTCTGCCGAATTCTGGAGGCATTGAGTGTTGAGTGGCATAACTCAACGCCGCGCTTAGCCTTAACACCAGAGCGAAGAAATCAAAATATAAATTTAATCCACAACCTGTCGGTTTTACAGTCACACTTCGTGCCGCTGCCCCACGACCTCAACTAACTTACTATCTCGTAAATAAGTTTGCTTTTTTATTCTTTTTTTTTCTTTTAGTTAATCTCATGAAAGTTTCAGTCATGTACGAGGAAGTCGATAACACCGTCACTTGCCTGTCTGCTTCCTAATTAATACTTATTAAATTGGTAATTGGCACGACAACTTGCTGTACTTTTGACAATCTGATAGTTTCTCTCCTAGGTATAAATATTATTTAATTATATAGTCAAGTCAATCAAGTCAAGATTTTAATAACATTTCATTTCCGTTGTTTAAACAAAAATGTACGTAAAAAAATGTATTAAGAACTTGTAATATTACTAATAAATATCTAGAAGAAGAAACGTTATTACAAAATAAATAAATAAACATTTTTCTCAGATATATTAATATGTAACTTGAAAAATAATTGCGGTTTAGAAGCCACCTGTTGTGTTCTCCTACTCTTTGATGTTGTCGCGGTGGGTGTGTATCGAAACGTAGTAGCTATATGGAACTTCCCATTCTGTTTTTACCTCCATTAAAAGAGGCTATCAATTTGACCTGTATATATGATATTTTTGGAATTGGGTAAAATTTCCATATGATGGTATATTTAGACTTTCAAGTAAATGTATATTATATACGCAAATTAAAATAATATTAATATCCTCTGATATATTTCAACTTGGGGAAAAGCACAATTTTAATTAATATAAATTCGATAATTAAGAAAAAAAGGAAAAGTTATATAGATCACTTTTTGGTCCGTCTATCTGTCAAGAGCATTTATATCAGGAACGCTTGGAGATATGAAGTCGAAATTCAGATATATGGCCTATCTACGGACTAGATCTACGGCCCCATGATTTTCTGAAAAAAAAAAACATATTTCTACATTTACTTAAAAAAAAGATATGGCCGTTTATATAGCAAAAAACGCGTATAAAGGAAATTAAAATTAATAGGGTACTTCTGTTTAACCTAGAATTATGAAATTTGACAGCTAGCATCTACAGGTAGAACTAGGAGAAAATCTGAAAACTATACATTTGTGGTTATATCCTAAAAATAGCCTTAAAAGGGGGACATAATTTTAGATTAAAGCTAGTTCAAGTGAGGTATCAGACGAAAGTTAACTGGATAAGCTAAGCCTGAATTTCAAGAAAAACTCGAGACATCCAATTTTTGTAGCGACTAGCGCTTATCCGGTTTTTTTTGGTTACATGGGTCCACTGACCACGCATTTCTGAAGGAGATGTTTATTATATAGTACCTAGGTAGTTGACAGGTGTTCGTAATCGGTTTAAATTTTTAAATTAATTTTAATAGTGCACGCAAACAGTCACTAATGACTCGAGACTAATAGAAATAGATACTTTTTACGTATGTATAATGACTTTAATTTTATACTAGCAACCCGCTCGCGGCTTCACCCGCTTGAACTACACAATTATTTACTAAACTGGGTTACTTACGTGTTCAAATAAACGTATCATTTTAAAGACAATATGTATACAATAAACAAACAAAATATATAAAAACTAAAGTTTTCGTATATTATTATTGAATTTACAATAATTTAGAAAATATTTTATACTGAAATATTTTTTATTTATAAATCGATTGACATCGCAAGCTGCATTTAAATCAGTTGAGCCGTTTTTAAGATAAGCGTAAACGAATGTACAGACAAACCGACAAAATTACAAAAAAACATTTTGGGTTGTATATCAAAATTTTTGTCATATATGTTCCATGCCCTCAATAACAATATTTCTCATATATATTCCATGAACAGATACCGATAAAATACGATTTTATTATAAGAAAGTAAAGATATAAATAATAAGGTTGAATTGCTAAGATAGTAAACATACCTATGGACTGTATTCACGTATTACATGTAGTCCAATTTAAACAAATTTTAAAAATGTGGTGATAGAGTAGGTCGAATGATTTTAAAATTGTTTTGATAGAGTAGTTAGTTACTATTAAAAATAATTGTGATTAAATTATAAATATAAATTATAAATATTTTAATATCCTTAATAAGAATTTATGTATTATTAATAATTGAAAGAAATTCGCATCAACGGATATACATAGACTTCTTATTACATTCAATGTGATATTATATAGATATTATAACCGACGTTTATTCTAAACAAATATACTATTATATATTGTAGCGGAAAAACCCGGAAAACGTGACGATATAAGGGCACTATAGCGATCTGATATGCGTTTGAATCACTTTGAAAACAAATTAACCCTTTTAAAAGCTATTAGCGAGTCAATTTACGTCACGTTTATTAGACTTTATATCCGCTAAGAGCCAACGGAGGCAATTGATAAATGCACTTAAGATAGATTTATATCAATTAAGGTATGCTTAAAGGTCGGTAGTATATTTTTTTTCTTTTTAACCCCGGACGCAAAAGAAGAGTTATAAGATTTACGTGTATGTATGTCTATCTGTGGTATTATAGTTCCTGAATTAATGTATCGATTTGAGTGCGATTTTTGAAACGAAAACTTTGTTCATCGCGGTGTTTCTTAGCTATGTTATGTGAAAATCGGATTAGCAGTTTAAGAGCTACAAGCACTTTTCCAACATGTAGATAGTAATATATTTGACCAAGATTTTTTAAAGTAAACATATGTTAAAAAGAAGCTATATGGCCTCTACTACTATGTATGGACGCAAAACGAATACAATGAAGTTATCGAATTCATCAATACTGCATTTAATAGATTTTTTTACAAAGTATGTCATAAAGGCTTCCTATTTTAGCTGAAATCTTGCATATGTTATAGCGTATGCTTAAGTTTTTTAAGTCGTGGCGCAGAGGCACAGGCGACAGTGCGACTGTAAATGCGATTATGGGTTTGATTTCCACTCGAGAATGTTTTATATATATCTTACAATTCTTACAGCTATTAGGAGATTATAAATCAACCCAGATACCTATATATTTTAAAATTTATATAGAAAATCCCACTAGCCTCAATATTTGAGTGTGAATAATATCTACGTACGATAAGAGTTACCTGGATCTTGTAAATGAATTGAGTTATTACATTTCAATGTATGCGTTCACAGTTCTGATAGGAATGACATAGTGACTTATTTATTTAGTGATAATATTGCAAAACTCCGAAACTGATAAAATATTTATAAATTGTATAATTTATAAATGTTTCGTCTACTTGTATACAATTAATAAAATCCCCGGGTTTCTTTTGTCTACTCTGTTATATGCGGGATAGAGCGTGACACTAAAAATTTAATTTGAAAAATTTTTGCGTGCTTCTCGTAGACAAGAAATCAAAAAAAATTATGGTAAGAAATGACAAATTACTGTACAAATAATGTAAAAAATCGGAAAATGCAGAATTTACATTTACAAAATGAGTACATACGTCCGTAAACCTAATTTTGTCAACTTTTATAACTACCACTCCCGAGAAATTGTTACAGAACCCTCGATGGGCCAGTCCGACTCACGCTTGACTGATTTTAATGTAAATATTACTATCAGTAGATAGCAGTGAAATTCGATGACATCTGTTACACAGGATATTAATATTATTCATATTTTAAATTCTAAATGTAAGCATTACAATTGTAAATATATATTATAAATTGCACCATACTTAGCAGTTGGAGTAGTTAGCGATGACTCATAGCTCTGCACACAATAAACACTATATCGATAAAATCTATATAACTTTTTGCATATTTTTTATTGTCTAGTTTAGCAGTAGAACAGTCTTGTAGGACTGACACTACTGACATTTCTACGTAACTGGATGAATTTGTACAATGGCCTAATTGAATTTAAAATAATATTTTTATTTTTATACATAAACTTCACTGCTACTTAAACAATAAATTATACATTAAACTTAAATTTAGTTAAATTTACATAAATAAATATATGAATATGTGAACTGATGTCACTCTACACTCATTTTATTACATCCACTGTCATTAACACTTTTTCATAACAAGAAATTTCGCTCTATACTAAACACTCTACAGTCAAAAGCTTGAAGATAACTTCACTATAATTTAAATATTAATCTAGAACTTAGTTGACATTATGCAATGTATTGAAATTTACATGATACAGTTTCACTTTGTAATTTAGTATTTCTAAAAATATTATTTTCTAAGAAATTGATCATAATTTTATAATTTATAAAACAACATGTAAGCATTAGAGCCATGATGGTATACCTACGCATAGGATTTACCGTTGTTTAACACGTGGTAAAGCTCACGTTTGCTAAAGTAGTAGTAATGTTTATGATAAGAAACATAATGTATAGCAACCAAGACTACGGTAAATGTTATACAAATTCGTCAGAAAGTGGCGAACGGAGTGTCTTAACACTAGGTTCCCTCTGCCTACCCTACTGCGTGCGGGATACAGCGTGAAGCTGATTTTATTTTTTTTATTTTTATTAAACATTTTTAAATACGAGCATTTCTATTTTAACGTAGGTGAGCGTGTACCTTTACTTGGCGCTACATCTGAAAGGGCCCCACTTTCAAGTTAGTAATTACGCATACCGTCTTAACTACACATTAGACTAATAACCCTCAAAATTTCAGCTTTGCTAAAATGAAGAAGGCCTGGCAGCTCAGTCTATAAACATATGTTTTTTCATTAGTAGCAGCTTAAACCAGTTATATTGCGGCAATCATAACTGTAGTTAGTTTTGTTAAAATCGAAGAAAAGTGCGAGAACGAAGTAAACTTTTTTTTGTACAAGAAAATTTAGGTTTAAAATACTATAATATGGAAACCTCTACGTGTTATATTCATCACCCGAAATAAAATCTTTTGCTGTCTGACATGGTTTCTTCGAATTCTTTCCTTTACTGCTGTAATTGCTTTTATCGTTCGAACTCTACGTGGACGGACATATCGCTTTCTGTCACAAACAGACGAACGGTATATATATGAAGCAGACGGAGAGTTTCCCAAAAATTTATGGCAATTATATGGCACTATTCCATATCTGCGTTGAGTGATGATTTTAAATTATTTATAAAGTATCGTCACAACTTAATATAACAATAACACAAATCCAAAATATAATTTATTTAGAGTATATGAAATCATGATTTTGAGGCCAGTAGTGGCACAGGGGCACAAGTTTGTGACTGTAAACGCGACAGGTTGTGAGTTCGAGCCCCACTCGAGGTAATGAAAAATTTAATATCCTCTCTGGTCGTTACTAAGTAAAGAACGGCGTTAAGTTCCGACACTAAACACGCAATGCTTTCCGAATTCGGTGGAAAGTCAGAACGGAAGCGTCTTGTCCCCTCTACCTACCCTGATATCCGCAAACATGTGCATGGTATAGCGTGAAGCTGAAAAAAATAAAAAAAAACTAAAAAAAAAATAGAAAAAAATAATAAAAAATAAATAAAGCTTTAGGGGATGTCTATAGCGAACAAATCAGGGACATTTCTCCTTAATTAGTAAAACTGTCAAAGATACAACAAAAGTTAATAATTAATATCATAATTTATAAATAAGGGTCGGTACTTAACAAAGTTTAACTAATTGCTTACTTTCATAATTTAGCTAAGCAGATTACACAGAATGCTTTCGCACAACAAGTTAATAGGATTAAATACTTAATAATAAAATTTTATTATTAATAATATTTTTATTAAGGATCTAATCTCAATAATTATTAATAGTCTTAATATTTGTAATAATTATTAGTTGTTATTTTTTTTACTATATTGTTAAAATATTCGTATATTTTTGTGATTGTTTCAGTTCGGTTAGTTTCAGTTCACTTTCTATTATCTACGATAATTTGTTACATGTTACTATAATTAGTAAATTGACTGTATGAGAGACCGTCGTGGCGCAGAAACAAAAGCATGTGACGGTAAGCGCGACGGTTGTGAGTTCGATTCCAACTTAGGAGAATGACTTTGCGTGGAGAGTGGCTCTACAGCTATCCATTAAAGCCGGAAAATGAAAATCATTAATTTACCCGAGTGGGAATTGATCCCAAAACCACCACCACCACAACCACAACCACTTTGACTTCTAACAATATAATAATCCTAATTACACTCGTTTAAAGTAATTAAACAGATTTTTTTATAAATAACGATAATTCGAAGCAAAACTTCATAATATTAGACAAGATTTTGAAATGTAGTAATGGTAAAATATGTTAATAGTCGTCTTAATTATTCCATCAGAAATCCGCTTCCGCATATTATGTCTTGCTCTACAAATTCATTCAAAATTCATACAGCATTTGGTCATCGTTAGATACAAAAAAATAATCATAAAACTTACTAAAATAATAATTACTTACTAAAATAATATACTTTAATTTGTTTTAGAAAATATTTTTACTAGCTTTTATTTAACATGTCGTATCGGTTTATGTTTTATTGTTGATGTGAAATCTCTCAATTTGAACCACCGACCACTGACCACCATCACCACCAACCACTTTCCGGTATGCGATTAAGCTGAGCTGAGCTGATTTCAATTACAACTTTAGTTCTGATAATAATGAAATTACTCATTTAGAAAACGTATAAAAATTGTCCCGCTGCGTTCAAATTTTTATACGTTTTCTAAATGAGTATTTTTCTTACCTAAGTGTGGAATAACACTTTAAAAATGTTTAAAGATAATGAAATTACATATATAATCTATATTGTGGTTAATCCAAAATGGCCGCCGTAACAAAATAGCAGATAACAAATTTTTACACAACCTACCTAAAATGGGCATCAGATGAAACGATTTTATTTGTAAAATACAATAACACTAAGAAAAGAAAATATCTAGCTTGATGGAGCCAGAGTGTGGCCGAAGGGTCTTCTGAACTAAAGCAGGTAGACAGGTCGTGTTTGTACTCGTTTGACATGTCTTGGTTAATACTTTCGTGCTAAATTATGTCTAGAGTCTAGGAATGGGGCCAGATGGTGGGTTAAGGGACTTCTGTACTAAAGAAGATGGACAGGACTCGGTTTATTCGTCTCGGCAAGCACTCTGTAAACTCCTACCGAGTCCCTGAAGATGGAAATTAACCAGAAACACAGCATGTAATAATCATGAATGATGATGATGAAGAAATGAATTTATTTATTTTATACTGAAGGTAAGTTGTCCAAAAATAAATATTCTTTGTTTTTCAAAAAGGTTTTTATTAAAATTTATATTACATCGTATTTTATCTAATAGTTTTGTCGTAAGTAATAATATATTTAATGTAACATATTTTTTACTGTTTATTATATATTTTAGGTTACATCATCGTAAAATAAGATAAGCTTACCTTATTTTTGCACTTAAAACTTAAAACTAATTTGTGAAACAAGGATTATTTAATATGCTTTAAAATGTTTAATTCGCAAGTTAGCGCTACGAAACCAAGTTTATGGGGCTGTGAAACATTTTCCGTAATAAATGCCATAATGCAGACAACAATGATGTTTATTACTTTACCTTTTTAAAATCTTCTCATTTTTACGAGCGCTTTCTCTCGTAAAAATATGTAGGTACTTACCTGAAACGAGAATATTATTTTTGCTTAAAAAAAATACACTTTTACTTAAATACATTTTAGTTATCTTTCAAATTGGTATAACTTATAATATTTATAATAGTTATTGTCAAATGAGAGAGCGAGCAGCGAGAGCCTAACGAGAAATTATACCGCTCTCGAGTTTCCGCTCTATACAATACGTTACGTGTAAATTGGCAGGACCCAATATTTTAACAATGTTTCATAAGGCCGTCGTGGCCCAGAGGCACAAGGATGTGGCTTTTACGCAACAGTTATGGGTTCGATCCCCACTCGAGGAAATGCAATATTTATTTAATTTTATATTTCCATTTCTTCGCTCTGGTGTCTAGGCAAAGAGCGGCGTTGAGTGACGCCACTCAACACGCAGTCTCTAAAATTCAACGGAACCTGCTGCTTCTACCCTGCTGTGCGCTGGATACAGCTGATTAGTAAGGCCAGCTATTCAATTATTATATAAATTGTAAATGTAAATATTCTAAAGTTTTACCCATAATGTGTATATAAAACTAGTGATTAAATCATTTAAGCGTGTAATCAGACAGAAAGGCAATGTTATAGACATTGCCTTTAAATTAATATATTGCAAACGTTTAAGCTTCAGCTAATTCAATATTTTTTGTAGTTTTGCCTTATATAACTTTTTTATTAAGGAAAATTTGCTAAATGAAAATATTAAAAAGTGTACAAACGCCCAGGGAAACGGACAAAAAATTTAAAAATAATTATTTTTTATTCAATTACATTGGAACGCCCCTAATAATAGTTTATCTCAGATACCTTCCACGCACAGACAGCGATCAGTTACAATTTTTTTATATTTATAGACGTATATTATATACTATACGCTTATGAACCGCCTGAATGGCGGAATTTTAAGGCCAGTTTTATAAAGATTTTACACTGTATTATTAGATTTGACCTTCCATCTCAATCGTGAAAGATATGAGTGAAAGTTATTTTGATAAGAATATTTTTATAGTGACGTCCATCTAAATATAGATACTGTTTATTATTACGCTTCATTCTGCATATAACAGAGTACACAGAGAATCTATAGTTAAAACTGACTTTACGCTTTCCTAATTCAAAACATAGCGGAGCTGAACTCCGTATTTTGTCTATCAGAGCAAGGATATATAAAATAAAATTCAACACAGATTTTCGAATTTATCTACCCAGAAAATTGTATTTTTAAAGATGCGCTGACGCATAATAAATATTTCAGTTTACAATTATTTTATATTATTTATTCACACTTTCTATGTGTAAAGGAGGTGTTTAGTAAAATTATAAGTAACTATTTAGTATGAAAATGACTCCTCACTATTTAAGTATTTTGACCTTAGCAGAACTTGACCTCGAACTCAATTATTTCCACTAAGATGGAACGGCCTGCCTGCCTGACTTTGTATTGTAATCTTTGTTTGTTACTGAATATAAATATTATTAAGAAAACGACCCACATACATCTTGTTACGTTTAAAATAGTTTAAACAATAATAAGTCTTTGTTAAAGAGAAAAACATTGAAATTAAAGGATCTTACAAGTAAGCAAAACATTAGTTTCCAATTGAAAATAAAGACGCACCAAGTCTAAGTAGTAGTTGCGAAAAAACATATCTACATTATAATACTTAAAAACAGTTACTCAAAATTTACTTCATCGTTATAATGGACAAGCGTGTAAGCCATTAACTGGTAACTTGAGTCGATAATATTTCGAAATGAAAAAAATATTACCACGAGAACAATATACGCCACTGGAACGAAGCTTTCGACTATGATAAAAGAAGAATTACATACATATTTCATCAAAGCAATTAGTCTGTTATTTCATTGTTAAGTATTACAGAGGCCAGTCGTGGAGCAGGGGCACAAGTGTGTGATTGTAAACGTGACTGTTGTGGGTTCGATCCCCACTGAAGGAAGTGAAATATTGGAGTTCCGCCACTCAGCACGCAATGTTTCCGAAAATTGTCGGAAAATGGGGAACGGGTTGTCTTAACACCAGGTTCCCTCTGCCTATAAATTAGTATTACATTATGATACTTTAGAATAATGCTCACGAGTAACTTACAAAAATGCATAAACCTAACGATTAATGAAACCTAACTAAACTAGGACTGTACCTAGTATAGTTAGGTCACATACATATGTAATGGTAAGTACATACATAAATAACTTAGACGACCAGATATGGTAAATCTGACATAGTAATGTTCATCACATAAATATTTATAGACAATAAATATTTATTTGATATCATCAGAAAGGTCAGTCGTGGCGCAGCGGCACAAGCGTGTGACTGATGTGAGTTCGATGCTCAAAAATTAAACAAATCTTTAATATTTTGATTTCTTTGCTCTGGTGTCGAGGCAAAACGCGGCGTTGATTTCCGCCTCAAAATACGAAATGCCCAAAGAATCCAGCGGAAAGTGGGGAACGGAGTGTCTTATCACTAAATTCTCTCTGCCTATCCTACTGAGTGCGGGATACAGTGTAAAGCTAAAAAAAACATATTAAACTAGTAACTGACCATATTTGCCGCAGGTCACAGCTTCGATTTTAACTAAACGTCTAAAACGTTCAACAAATGTTTTGATATTCATAAGCGCAAATATATTAGAAACTTGGCGTATTGGTATTTGCGTGCATGATTGTCGTGCTTTTAAGAAGTCAAGGTCGATATAATAGATTCTATTTAAATTCTGTTCATAGTGGGTTTGAGTAGCATCAATTTTACACAAGATCGATACTAAAGGTCAATTTAATTTATAATATTATATATAGTATAATTTTTCAAATTTAGAATATATTTAATAATATGTAAATTATTTCCTAACAGCGATACCTGTAAACTATAAAATAAAACACGAATATCTCACCGTCGTCGTGCGTAGAGAGGCGTCTTTCTTCGTTTTTAAGTTCTTAATTATAAAGAGAATTATTTTTATTGTAAACAAAAAAATAAGGTAAACGAGTAAATTTACTTTTATTAGAAAAAAACTAATGCATCTTTGTAGTGTATCTCGTACAAATTTAATTTGCATACGCCCAGAAATTTAAGTTTGTAAACTTTTATATGTTATACTTCTCTCTCGCCTATAATCATAAAGTTGGTATGAAACTTTTGTTTTTGTTGGAGCGAATCCTACTTGCTCTTAGTAATTTTTTACTTGTTTAAAAATGTTCACAATTTGCAGTGAAATTTTCAACTTCGTTTGTTTATTAATAATAATAAAAATAATTAATTATTATTAATAACGAAAAAAATATGTAGTATCTTATAAAGTAGTGCATAAACCTGTAAATCTAAATCTTCTAGTCTCTTGATCTAAAATCTACATCATAAACTTGATACAGGAGAATCAGACCTTATCATTTTCTGAGCCTTTTTTCATGATATTATTGTGACATACCACTTTAAATGAAACCACAGTTTTAACTACTCTATAAAAGCCTAGTACAATTTTTTTTTTCCAAACATGAAAAAGTGTTTTTTTCAAACAAAATCAATAATAAAATTAGTTGTAATATAAAACGCCATTTGTCAAGAACGACGCACGCACACATAAACCTATCAAAGGGAAGCCGCCGCATACGCCTCATTCCGAAATCGAGTCGTAGATGTTGGCGGCAAAGTTCAAAGTTGTTTAACCTTTAGTAGTATTTTTGTAGTAGTATGCGTTTACGTTATTCCCATCTTTGCGTAACTCCGTCACACGAAATACAGGTATGGATAAACATCGTGAATCTGTGTGAAAATTGTTCAGGTATCTTGATTCATTTTTTTAGGTATGGGCTTAAAATATTTTACCATATATGCTGTTTCCGAGCGCTGACACTTCCACCCGTATAGTTTAGCGTTCCCATGTCTATATAGATTTCATTTTTTTTTTCTATTAATTCTAATTGAAAATACAGGAATTATTTTATGACAATTTTTATTAAACATTTTAAATTAAAACTAACGATTTATTGCATTTATTATTTTATATTTTACGCAACCTACATACTATTTATGAAAGAAAGCTGTCAGAACAGCAAACTGGTAACATTATATTGGTGAAAGTTCGAATGAAAATCAGCTAACTGATGACACGCTTTACAAAGAAAGACATAAATAATTATTTTAACAATAATTCCTTAATTTTCGATTGTAATTAAATTCTCTACATATATATGAATATTCACTTTTTAGTAAGCAGAAAGAAGTTAGTGATATTTCACTGAATTCCACCTTCCGTGAAACTTATTAGCATTGTGGTTTTACCTGTATTACGAGTATACAACTATACATATAAATATATTTATTTCCTCTCATATGGGATTTGTACATCCCGTGATCCCAATCAATAAGGCAAAATCGAAAATCTAAAAAACGTTGGCGTCATATGTGTGACGCCATCGAATAGTAGCTCTACGACATACTTATGTTATCACCTACTACTTTTTCCCGACTGCTAAGGAAGGGTTATGTTTTTCGCGCGCATCTTGTATGTAATATTCTTTATTACCTCATATCTTCAGAACCGCTGAACGGATTTACTTAATTGAGGTATCGTTAGATTCGTATTAGCAGCCCAAGTGGATAGGTGGCGTTAAAAAAAACAATCACGGCGGCTGCGCCATTGGCCTTAGTGAAAAAAAATTTTTTCGCTTCGAATACCACAATATTTCACGAGGATTTCAAAAAGGTATATCATGATTACCATTATTATATATATATATATATATATATATATATATATATATATATATATATATATATATATATATATATATATATATATATATATATATATATATATATATATATATATAGGGGAGAGGGGGGCACATTCGAACGATTTTTAAACTTTGTGTCATATCTAAAAATTCTACAGTTTTTAACTTCTTTACTATTTCACAAGGCTTAGTCCAACTATTGTGCCACACAATCGTAGCGTCGTATGTAGAAAAATATATAAGGTAAAGGTGCAATATCAACTTTAGTAGCAGTAGTCAAATGTTCAAAGCTGCCCCCCTTGCGGGGTAGCTTTGAACATATATGGGCAAGTTTTGAACTATCATCGAATTCAATGAAATTAAAAAGCTTTTAAGTAATTTTATCAATAAACTTAACATTAGAAACGATGGAGATCAAATATCAGTACCATGTTAACTGAAAAAAATAATATACCTAGTTTAATATTGCGATTGTACTAGTACTAATGTTAAATAACTTTAATATTAATAATAGACTTAAAAAAAAAACAAAAAAGTAGCTTTGGCTTCGTAGAAGTAATTAACATTATGGGATCAATCATAGAATAAATCTAATATTATAAAAATAAAACATTAATATTTTTTAAATAAACAGCTTACTACCTTAATTTGAACTTAGAAAAATTAAATTTAAAGGAAAACATGAATGTAGTACGTGACGTAACCAGCAACTGAAATTGGGGGAAGCAGTCTACGTACGAAATAAAAATTAGCTTCACGTTTTATCCCGCACACAGCACGGCAGGCAGAGGGAACCTAGTGTTAAGACACTCCGTCCCCCAGTTTCTGCCGAATTCTGGAGGCATTGCGTTTTGAGTGGCAGAACTCAACGCCGCGCTTAACCTCGACACCAAAGCGAAGAAATGGAAATATAAATTTAAGTAAATAATAATTTCATCTCCTCGAGCGGGGATCGAACCCACAACCAGTCAGGATCAATCATAGAATAAACCTAATATTATTAAAAAAAACAAAATATTTTTTAATAAACAGCTTATTACCCTAATTTGAACTTAGAGAAATTAAATTTAAAGGAACATGGATATAGTATAGTGACGTAAGGAAAAAAATTATACAAGCTACTTTTTTACTATTCATAGATGATAAAACATTCGCTAAAATGGAGTCTCCAATATTTATTAAGTGGTAGTCTAATTCCATTACGTAGTCTTCATACGTCAGTTTCTTGTAAAGAAAAGTTCAGTTTAGTTTTGTTTTTCTTTCGCGGTATTTTGTTATATATAATAATATTCAAAACTGCCCCCCTTATTTTGTTCAAAGCTGCCTCAGTGGTATTTGAAAAATTAAAAAC
>JAATLQ010023125.1:94081-177235 GCA_013421005.1 Heliconius erato x Heliconius himera | reverse complement strand
TACAAGCTACTTTTTTACTATTCATAGATGATAAAACATTCGCTAAAATGGAGTCTCCAATATTTATTAAGTGGTAGTCTAATTCCATTACGTAGTCTTCATACGTCAGTTTCTTGTAAAGAAAAGTTCAGTTTAGTTTTGTTTTTCTTTCGCGGTATTTTGTTATATATAATAATATTCAAAACTGCCCCCCTTATTTTGTTCAAAGCTGCCTCAGTGGTATTTGAAAAATTAAAAACGTTGTTTTTTCAAGTAAAAGTTTAAAAATTGTATTAATTTCTAGTTTATTGCATGATATATGAAAAATTGTAACTAAAAGAGGAAAAAATAAAACCATATACCATGAATTGGATCCCTGCGATCCTTACGCGTTTATTTAAAAATGTATAAAATTTTACTCAAAATCAAACAACTCCTCGTAACTCAACCACGGGCTCTCATATATCAGCAGTGACAAGTGACACGTGTGCAGGTTAGTGCTGCCACTACTCAAAAAAAATCTAACAAAATTTCTTTTTAAAATAGCTCTGTTAACACATATTTTCAAAGGTGCCCCTGTTCAAAGCTACCCCCCTCTCCCCTATATATATATATATATATATATATATATATATATATATATATATATATATATATATATATATATATACATATTGAGTATTTATTGCATCTTAAATCGTTAATAGTAATAGTTAACTTTTTTCTTGATCACGTTGATACACTGAAACGTTGACCACAAATTTAGGATACAATTTTTTTAACCTTAACACAGATTTTTTGCGTTTATTTTGCACAAAATTTAAAAAGCGATCTGTCCGAAGCTAAAAGGCTATTCGCCTCGAATTTTCAAAGAGTAGAAGCTCGTAGAACCCAACATTGAAGTGTAAAATAGAAATTCAAGAAAAGCTTCGCAATGAGTTATGGGCTTCACGCTGTTAGTCTGTGACTGTGTTAATATTTACTAATAGATATTGTAACAATATGAAATATAAACATATTAAATTTTTAATTCACGCCTTAACTAGGTTGACTTCATTGGATAGTAGAGTAGAGCAAAGAGCTAAACGCTTGAAAGGATGGGAGTGCTCAATTTGCTTTATATGGAGAAAACCTGCTCATAAGCAAATCGGTGAATATCTCCAATACAAAGTCTAAGGCACATCTAACGGAGGCAGGTCACCGTTCGGAGATTAATTTCTGTCTGATGCGTCACAGTAAATTAAATGAAGCATCTCATCGCAGAAGCCCTTCTTAAGAATTATCTCACACACATACATTTACACATGTGACCTCACATCCACACAAATGACGTGTCGTCATTTGACATCCATATGTACAATACATATTCTGACATATTCCCCTCTCATAAATAGACAATTTCATCCAAAAAAATGAGGCCAGTCGTGGCGCAAGGGCACAAAGTGTGACTCTAAACCCGACTGGAACTCGAGGAAATGAAATATTTATATAAATTTATATTTTCATTTTTTCGCTCTAGTGTCGAGCAAATCGCGGCGTTGAGTTCCGCCACTCAGTACGCAATGCCTTCAGAATTCGGTGGCAAGTGGAGAACGGAATATCTTAAAATTAGGTTCCCTTTGCCTACCCGAACAGGGAACTCAACGCCGCGCTTTGCTCGATACGTGGGTATAGCGTGAAACTAATTATTTTTTATCTAAAAAAAAAATAAAAAATCAATTCAAACAAAATCTAACAAAAATGACTTTATAAGAAATTTCCTATTCGTGACTTCCCCTTTTTTACTACATCAGAACAACATAGATATTGTAAACAGTTTTTATTAGATAACAATTATTTAATTAATTAACAGGCCACATAATTCAAAGTGTGGATTAGAACAACTCTTCTTTCAATACTGTTATATATAGATCTCAATCATTCCATCGAGATCAAGTCCTAGTCACTCGTCTACATGGGAACTAAAATAAGACGTTTCTAGACGTTTCCGCGAGTTCAGTGCACTTTCGGCTCCAATATCACTTGCCTATAAGCTCTATTTTGAATATGTCAGTAATTCAAGTTTATATAAAACTAGCAACCCGCTCGCGGCTCTGCCCGCTAAACTTCACAATTATTTTTTTACAACTTCACGTTATATGCTACACAAGTAGAAGGAAATTCTTGAGGCATTGCTTTTTGAGTGGCGGAATAGTGCTTTGGCTCGTTACCAGAGTAAGGAAGGCGAATATTAAATATTTCGTTCCCCCGAGTGGGACTCGAACCCGCAACCGTCACGTTTACTGGCTCACACTCGTGCCCTTGCGCCACGATGATCTTGATTTTTTTTTTTACTATATAAAATATTATATTGATATAACTTTTTTATTTAAGAATTAATTATAAGAATTAACAATAAGGAACCTAGAGAAATTGTGCAAAAATATAATAGCGAAAACAGCAGTTAAACCTGTTAAGCCGTTTCTGAGATTACCGCGCACAAACGCAAAGAGAAGCAGACACAAATTGTTTTGAGATAAGTAGATCATATTTATCATATAATATCATCCATGTACAGACAGTGGTTCGTTACAATTTTATTATATGTATAGATATAGATTATAGCTTAATTATTTTCTCTGTAGAGAAATTAGTAATATAAAAGATAACATTTACATAATTAAAAGAGAAATTTTAATGACATCCTAGAATATTTTGTGTCATCATATTTACTTTACATTGATCATTTGTACATATTTAAGATAATATTTAAAAAGAAAGTATAATTATTGAATGTGAAGTTTTCTTCAAAGAATTAATAAAAATAATAAAAATATTACTAAATTTAATATTACTTTTTTAAAACTACTCTTATTGTGTCTCCTCTACGTGAACACAGACCTGCCAAAATAAAACAAAATCAGTTTTTTTTATGATGGCGTTCCATATAAGAAAAAAAAATATGCATAACAACAAAATTTGACATTACAATTTTTTAAATTTTATTAGGAACTTGTAAGTTACACCTAAAAACCTGTAGTATTTAATAGATCAAGTGTTATTTTTATTTAACATAAAATGTTAAGAAGCAAAAAGGTTATATTTCTTTTAACACATTTTGTTTCTAAACAAAAAATGTGCGTTTCTGAACGAAGCATTCACTTATTTGTGTGTGATAATGTATATGCTTTTGTGTACACTTAGGGATCTGTTGCACGAATAAACTGGTTGGCAGCGTGTGGCACTGCGCAGTCAGTTATATATCTAATCTCGAGACGGTCGACCGTTTTCGTCCACATTTATTTTAACGTGAAAAATGACGAGGACTTAAAAGTAAATAACAACTAAGATAAATTATAATATATAAGTGAAAGTGTTCAATATTAACATCAAGAAATCAGCTTTGGATTTCTTGCTTACGTTATACAAGGTAAGCATAGTGATATAAATAGTTAGTTGTGACAACGTAATACTACAACATTACTGACATAAGCTAATGTTTTTTTTAATTAATTAGAAGATACATTAGAAGATTTTTTATATCGTTAAGACGGCCTCATATTGTGAATAATGAACGTAAACTAATACATAACTAACGTGATACGTTATGTTTCTGTTGACAGTTTCCTATAATAAAAAGCAGGTATACCTAATTATATTTATTTTGAGAATAATCTTAAATTGAGAACAATTTGTTTAAAAACGTCAAATATTTAATAATATTTCTGCTTTGTATTTGAATAACTATGATAAATAAAAACAGGTTTTATATATATACAAGCACCTAAACTCAATGACATTCAAGTTGTCTTCTGTCATGTTTATTTATTTTGTTTAATTTTAATTCTTGACATATTTTAATATAAAATATTAATTTTACACTTGTGATGTTGTCTATAAAAGATATTGCACCTTTGCATTTATAAAATGTTTTTATTTAATCATGATTTTTAACAATTAAAGAGGACTAGCTTGTGCACTTTTTTGATATCAACTGTTATGTTCCTTGCATTTATTATTGTTTTAAAGGCGGAATTCTTTTTTAAAAATATCAGCCATCGAGATCCAATGAGTAGTTTTAAAAATATAAACGGACGTAAACCGGTTGACGATAATCTATATTCTATATATACAAGTATATTAAAATTTATTAAATAAAACGTCGTTCGTCTTTTTTTACAACATTATATGATACAAAATGTTTTGAGTATTACATACATCTCATATTCTTAAATTATATTCACTATAAACTCGATAGCTTCAATAAAAATAAAATTATTAAAACATATTTTTAATATTTATACGTCAATCTTATGTCTTCTCTCTTAGGTACTAAAATAGCAACGAAATTAAACATGAAAAATCGTATCTCTCCCTCTCTTCCTCTCTCTCTCTCTCACACACATAACAGGATTATTAATAAGAAATCTTAATTTCACTTGAAGCATTTATTGTTATGTATGAAAAATATTTTAAGATTAAAGTACGAAAATAACTACGACACAACAAAGCAAAAAAAAAACGAACTTTCGAAAATAATGTTCATAAGGTAAATATTATAAAAAAATTTTGCAATCCTATTTCTCACGACCTAATCTGTAACTCAACAATGAATACGTTCTGAGAACCATTATAAATTGTAGCCATCGCTTTAGTTAATCTTTTAATTAAAAAAAAGAACAAAAGTAGATCGTCTATGGTTCTGTCGATACAATTCAATGTAACATAAATATGAATAGAATTTTTCAAGTGTCATAAATAAAAAATAAACAATATGTTCATTCAATCATAATATTCACAAAGTCTCCAGAATTCGACGGAAAATGGGGGACAAAAGTGTCTTAATGGGGATGTAGTTTCTTAACACTAGGTTGCCAGGTTCCCTCAGTCTACCCTGCTGTGTGCAAGATACAGTGTGAAGCTATAAAAAAAAAAATTATAATACATATATAAAATCGACGTATCAGATTTACTAATATAAAAAAAGTAATAATACTATATAAAATTATTCATTCAGTCATTAACGATGTTAACAAATCGTAGAGTTGCACACTATTGACTATCAGAAAGAGATTTCACGTTACCACATATTAAGTTACCACACACTCTAAAAGTTGGCAATTTTGTTAAATATGTATATAATGTAGGCATTAAATATTAATTTAACTAAATTTCCGATTTGAATTTGAATTTAAAAAATCAAATAAATCAGCTTCACGCTGTATCCCGCACACAGCAGGGTAGGCAGAGGGAACCTAGTGTAAGACACTCCGTTCCCCACTTTGTGCCACATTCTGGAGGCATTGCGTGTTGAGTGGCAGAACTCAACGCCGCACTTCGCCTTGACACCAGAGCGAAGAAATGGAAATATAAATTTAAGTAAATTTTTCATTTCCTCGAGTGGGGATCGAACCCACAACCAGTCGGTTTTACAGTCACATTTTGTGCCGCTGCGCCACGACTGGCCTCAAAATTTGAATTTGATACATAAAATATATAGATACTAGTCTTATGTTTTATTTAGCCCAAACGAAGGAAATTAAAAAACTTTTTAGTTAAAATAATTTAAGTTGCTTTCCATTTATTTATTTTTTTATTTTAAACAATATATATATTTTATCAGTTATTATGATCTAATTATACGCCATTCTTAAAACAATGAAATTGCAATTTGCTATAGAAAATTAAAGAAATCAAACGTCGATTGACGTCAACGAGGAGCCCTATCAGCTTTGTGTAACGCTTAAATTTTAATAGTTCATCATATATTTATACGTTGGTAACATTTAAAAATATGAGAGTAAAAAAAAAGAAAAAATCAGCTTCACACTGTATTCGCTCACAGCAGGGTAGGCAGAGGGAACCTAGTGTTAAGACACTCCGTTCCCCACTGTCTGCCGAATTCTGGAGGCATTCCGTGTTGAGTGGCAGAACTCAACGCCGCGCTTAGCCTCGACACCAGAGCGAAGAAATGTAAATCTAAATTTAAGTAAATATTTCATCTCCTCGAGTGGGGATCGAATCCACAACCGCTGCGCCACGACTGGCCTAGAGTAGCGGAGATAATGTAACGCTAGGAGTTAGTTGTTAGAAAAGGTGTTACAAGAGATGTTCTATGGAATTTGGATATTAAATTCTAATTGTGAAAAGTGAGAATTATGTATCATTTACGTGGAAGGATGAGTATGCTAATAAATCCACTACATTTCTCGGGAAGCTAATTTTAAGAACTACGGGAGGAATCATGCTTTATTGCCAGTCACAGTTTGTTCTCGGTCCGATCTCAGTCTATTAATATTCTTATATGAGAAACAATAAGAGCGTTCATACAGTTCTGGTCCATATAAGAATATTTCTCATACAAGAATTTGAGACGAGAACGATCCGTGACCAGCGTGTTGTGGACCCTCCCTAAGAATGTCACATTAATTGATGATTGATCGTCAACTTTAGTTTTCTATACATTAACATTTTAACACTTTCTCGTGTAGATCTACTTACAAATATTTTTTTTTGTTACATTTCGCTATCTTCCAATTTTTTCAACTCTATCCTGTTATATTTTTTTTTCTAAATGTGTTTATCATTATCATTTTACAACTATAGTTAAATTAGTTCTTGAAAATATAAAAAATAGAATATAACTAACATTGTAAGCTCCTACAACGTGCACGTTCCACACATTAAAGTTAGTGACCCACTGTGTTTTTGCTAAAAGGCACGTCTAGATAATAACAATAAAAACTCGCTGGTAATACGTAAAACAACATTATATTTATAATCGATAGTTTTCATGGGTAAAACCAATTATATTTTTTAACGGTTGTAAAGGTTGTTTACCCAAAAGATGCTTACGACCTTGATCGGACAATAGTATTTCCTGTTTCATCAGTACGACAGACAAATTTGCATATAAATTAATAAATAAATCAGCTTCACGCTGTATCCCGGACACAGCAGGGTAGGCAGAGGGAACCTAGTGTTAAGACACTCCGTTCCCCACTTTCTGCCGGATTCTGGAGGCATTGCGTGTTGAGCGGCAGAACTCAACACCTGAGCGAAGACATGGAAATATAAATTTAAGTAAATATTTCATCTCCTCGAGTGGGGATCGAACCCACAACCAGTCGGTTTTACAGTCACACCTCGTGCCGCTGCGCCACGACTGGCCTCGATATCTTATATTTACATACGATACTTTATAGTGTATAGCTATCATTATGCGACCGGTCGTATAGCAAAGAATACGAGGGTGTCATACAAACTTGAAATTGAATAACCAATTTTACGCCAATAGAATTTCAATTGCATTTGAA
Organism: Heliconius erato x Heliconius himera; assembly: GCA_013421005.1. Taxonomy (NCBI): domain Eukaryota; kingdom Metazoa; phylum Arthropoda; class Insecta; order Lepidoptera; family Nymphalidae; genus Heliconius; species Heliconius erato x Heliconius himera. The sequence goes on along the minus strand of JAATLQ010023125.1, from coordinate 169,961 downwards.
TCGCATTGGTCAAACTTATTTTCCTTTTACATTTAAATAAATAATGTAAAAGTTTCAAGCGAAATATGTCTATAAAAATGAAGAATTGAGGCCTTGATAATTGAGGAAATGAAGAAAATTGATTGAGGCCACTCGTGGTGCAAGAGCACAAGTGTGATCGTAAACGTGACAGGTTATGGACTAGATTCCCACTCAAGGAGATGAAATATTTTATTTCCTCGCTTAGGCAAAGAACGGCGTTGAGTTCCGCAACTCAAGACGCATTGCCCCGAAAATTCGACGAAAAATGGTCTGAACTCTAGGCTCCCTCTCTCTCTCTGCTATGAGCGGCGGCTACAGTGTGAAGTTAAAAAAAAACAAAAAAGGATAAAATTATATATTTTTTGATTATAAAATTTCATTACATAGTAAAAACTGTTAGTAAACTTTAAAAATATTTTATACGTAACAAGTTCTACCTATACTTAGTTTAAAAGCTACTATGTAATTATGTAAGTAACAGGAGGCACGCGTATAACGGAACCATATAATTTCAAGGTTGGTTAAAACACAATTTGCTAGCTTAAACGAATCTTGTAAACTAATTTACAGCATTATATGAAGCATAAAAAAATATATGTATATATCAATATTATGTACTTATCGCTTTACGGTATCAAAATATAGATTATGTAAGAAAATTGAGGTTAAATATTTTTTTACGTTTAAAAAAATTATGTTAATATAATATTTTCTTTATAACACAATGAAAGATGTAAATTGTAACCATAAAATATTGAATTAAAAAAGAAGGAAAACATGGTGCATAGAAAATATTAATTCTTACAAACTTCATTTAAAGCTTTTTTGTTATAATGAGCTCTTTTAGCCTTATAATATGTAAATGTAGAGTTCCAAAGAGAAACTTAAAATTGTCGCAATAAAGTAAAGATGTTCTTTTATTTGTCTGTGTGTTTGTTATCGCTAATTTTAGCATTGCCTTAACCGATTTAAATGCTTTTTCAATAATTGGATTCTAGCAAGCTTCCGTTAACCTATAGGGTGTGTTTTATTACAATCAGTTCATAAAAAAAAAAAGATTTTGGCAATTTAAAGTACATAATTCGACAAATTTGCTAATTGCTATAACAGTTATTTTGTACGACTGTTTTATTAAATTGGTTAAATCTTTAGCTTTCAATTTGTATGATTGTTAAAACACCGAGATTTCCAGATTTAGGATCGGGACCGGAGTTTGCAAGGGAAAAACTGCTCTTGCCCGGCACGTACTTACCGTGTAGCTAAATAAATCGTAATCGTAAATAAATCCGAGGCAGAGGGAACCTAGTGTTAAGACACTCCGTTCCCCACTTTCTGCCGAATTCTGGAGGCATTGCGTGTTGAGTGGTAGAACTCAACGCCGCGCTTAACCTTGACACCAGAGCGAAGAAATGGAAAAATAAAATTAAGTAAATATTACATCTCCTCGAGTGGGATCGAACCCACAACCAGTCGGTTTAACAGTCACACTTCGTGCCGCTGCGCCATGACTGGCCTCAATCGTAATTTATACAAAATCAAATAAATTCCGAAAAGCCTTTAATTACTTAATTACTATTATTATGGGACTAATACTAAAATATAGAGGGAGTTGTGGAGCAACATAAAGGCTGTTTTGGTACAATAAAAAGGTTATATCAATTTAAAGTATGTTGTTCGACAAAATTGCTACTTTCTAAAAGAGTTATTTTATACAACTGTTATATTGAAATGGACAAATTTTTAGTTTTCAATATTTTGTTGTTTGATATTGTTTATAAATTATTATTGGAATGATGATAAACTAGTTGTGGCTCTTGTGTCGAGCGCGGCGTTGAGTTCCGTTACTCAACACGTAATGCCTCCAGAACTCGGAAGAGAGTGGCGTACGGAGTATCGTAACACTAGGTTCCCTCTGCCTACTCTGCTGTATACGGTGAAGCTGATTTTAATTATTAAGGATGAAAGAACAAATTAATAGTGAGACCTAAATAGACCTAGAAATAAAATATATAAAGACCTAGGAATAAAATATATAATACTGAATATATACCATTTTTGACTACTACTACTACTGAATTTATAGTTCTTTTTTTTATTTAGAATTTTAAAATATTACTTTAAATAATAGGACCATAAAATGTCAAAGATCGACAAAGAATTTCAAGGTCAAGCAAAGGCCAAAACATTGTTATCGATATCTGTGAATAAAAATAATAATATTACAAGTTTTTAAATTTAACATAAAATTAATTTAATTATAATGCTAATGTTAAAATATATTATTAAAGGACATTACATTAAGTGATTTAACACTATATTTCTAACTCGAGTATATAACCTATAATAATTAAATGAACAAATGCATATTTCAATAACAATAGTAAAATTTGTAATTTTATCCTTGTTAAGTTAAAAAAAATGTTTTTAATTATGTTCCATTACTTGCATTAATAATATTACATAAATTTTCCTATTAATATTAAAATGCATCTTAATTAATATACTTCTAAACATATGTTAGTCTATCCTCTGCCTACCCTGCAGTGTGCGGGATACAGCGTGAAGCTGATTTTTTATTTAGTGTTTTTTAAGATCCATCTATTATCCAAATAAAAAATATTTCATTACTATACATTATTTAGACCGTAAAAAAGCGTTTTAACGAAATAGTAATATTTAAGTAGGTTCTTTGTAAATAGATATGAAAATTTGCGAGAATAATGATAATCAACATATTGCTATATATATTTTAATGTTACTATAAATGAAAAATGACTAAAGGAACCTAAAAAACGTACTTATTTATAAAACGTATAAAGTATTTTTATTTCCTAAGTGTGGAATAACACTTTAATAAAATGTCCAAAAAAATATTTAGATGTATATAGACCTACTTAAAGATCATCAGCGATTTTTCCTTTTTTTACCTTCATGATATAACGTCTGGACATCGCAGCAGTGACATTTTTATTCTTGTCACGTGTATTTATTGTGACACACACAAGGTTAAGACGATTCGATTGACTTAAGAATCATCAAATTCGGGCAACCCGTTTCCTACGCCACACTTCGTTTTCCACAAACATACATACTAATACGCATAGATTGAAACACATACCCTTCCTCGTCGCACAGTCGGATAATAAAACAAGATATCACTATACCGTTTACTTGACCGTCATCCTACAAAAAAGGAAACTTGAGTTGAAGTTCATTGAACTTTGGTCATAGAAGGTCTGGATGTAATTAACTTTGTTATATAAATCAGGCGACAAAAAGATGTTTGCAAAGTGACTTTGGCTTTATTAAATGTACGGGACGTGCTCGTTTTCATCAAAATTACAATATATTATTATTTTGCTGGATAATTATTTTTTTTTAGGATGCCAATTATACATTTTCTGTATAAAACTGCCATCCACTAACATGCATATATTATTTAATGTCTACAAAAAGGCAATCTAAAAATAGCTGGACTTTCTTAGGAATTAAATATCTAGATAATTACCTCTAGTTATAAGCCTTGTTTAAGTAGCAGTTAAATATAAAACTGTTGATTAGATGATAATAATGAAAAAGTTAAAAAAAGGTACGGACCATGTGTCTGTAGTGTTTAGTTAAAATTATAAACCTTAAGCAAACTACCGTTACAACCAAATCAATTGATACTTTTCTTTAAGCATTATAACATTGCTTTTTGTTTGAAATAATTAAATTAATTGAGAAAGATTTGAACTCAGCATCTATAAAATAGTCACGAAAAATATATACCGATGTATAGATAGATATCTGCCAATTGTTACACGATGACATCAGCCACCCGTGTTTGGTACATCGACAATGACAAAACTCATTAAAAATACATTGTTTAAATTAGTATGGAAGAAGACAATCTTATATTTAAATGTTTAAACCAAGTTATATTTGTAATGTATTTCTGAATTTGTATATAAGATATGTAAAGTATATATATATAAATATATATATATATATATATATAGAAAACTAAGTTTTTGATTATTTTTTTAAGCATTCGTAAAATATACTTTCATATTACATATATATATATATATATATATATATATATATATATATATATATATATATATATATATATATATTTTACGAATGCTTAAAAAAATAATCAAAAACTTAGTTTTCTTTTACTCTTGAAAAGTACTGTTCTAATAATTCTATTTCACTACAGTACAGTCAACAAGTCCTGGCAACTATGAAGTTAGGTTTACTGAATTTTTGCGCAACAATTACTTAGAAAGAAAGTATTGAAATTAAGGAAAATCCTAAAATCAAATCTGCGCAGCCATCTACAGCTAACTTCAAGGCGGCCCCAACTTGTTGACCGTACTGTACCCCTCTACTAATATATCGAAGAATATACCTATTATAAAAGTGGATTTGCTATATATACCTCTGCCTACAAATGATTCAAACTGATTTAAATATACCACAAATAGTTACATTCGTCACTTAATAATTTTTATTGTTCGTTAACTTATGTATATTACTTTACACTTTTATAAATATTTACATATTAATAATTTACAGTATAATGTAATAAAACAAGTTAGTATAATGTAATAAAGAGTCACTTTAGGCACAATTCCTCTGATAGTAATTATTTTTTTAAAAAAATTATAACAAAGCAACAGAAGTTTTATATAGATGATCAAAATTTTAATTTTTCTTTGTTTTCAAATCTCTAATGTAATCACGTATGTTGTCATTTTATTGAAATAAGTAACAAACTATTGAGGTTATTGCGGGTTTGATTATAATAATTTCAGTCTAATCCAATCCTTTATTTATTGCTTAGACTATATTTAGTGGCGACTGGTATCTTTGCTTAAAGGAAATGTCAAGGTTATTTATTATATTATTACATTTAAAAATTTTATAACTTAAGAGTACTTTGTGCAAAAAGGTAGATATTATAAATTAATAACGCGTATTGAATGGCGGAACTCAACGTCAAAAAAAGAAAATATTAATAAACAATAATATACAATAATTCCCCGAGTGAAAATCGAACCCACAACCGCCACGTACAGTCACACGCTTGTCCCACTGGGCCACGACGGCCGCTTTAATTTATATCTCAATGTACTTAATACATGACATTCAATATTCATAATCGAAAAACTAATTTATATTCAACATAATCATCTGTCCTAAATATCGCGATGATATTTATTGTGTAAATGGCATTCTAAATTAGTTTGAACTTCATATATTTTAAAAGAAAAAAAATATTAATATAATATGCAGAAAAAAAAATTATAGATTATTATAAAGTTTATTAATTATTATATTATTAGAGGCCAGTCGTGGCGCAGGGGCACAAAGTGTGAATGTAAAATCCACTGGCTGTAGGTTCGATCCTCAGTCGAGGACGTGAAATATTTATTTACATTTATATTTTCATTTCTTCGCTCTGGTGTCGAGGCAAAGTGGGGAATGGAGTGACTTAACACTAGGTTCCCTCTGCCTACCCTGCTGTGTGCGGGATACAGCCTGAAGCTGATTTATTTTTTATTATATTATTGATCGTTCTATTGGTCAAATTTCAAATGTAAATACTGAGGTATTAGGATTATGAAACGGGATATAAACCCGTAACTGTAACATAAATATTTGAATGTTAACTTTTGAAGAGACGACCCCGAAATATACGTTTGTCTAGTCTATGTTGGATTACGTCATCATAAATCGTTAGTTTTTTTCATAATTTTATTTAAAATATATATATCGAATCCCATAATTTTAATATTTACAGTACATTTTAGTAAAAGTATATATAAATATGAATTATTAGTCATATATTTTTTAACATTGACTCATTACAAAAAATATGATTTGGGTAATATAAAGAAAGTCGTTAAAATATTGTAAGTAAACTAAATAATTTTTCACAAGAAATAAAATAACTAGAAAAGTGTTTACTTTCTATTAACCTAAAAGTTCTTTAGAATCATTAGTTTCTAAGTACGAATTCCTTTGTCCATGCTCCATTGACAATACTCATGCGGAAACCTAGAAAAACTTCTATTTGTTTCTTACTATTCAAAAGACGTTGTTATGTCGTATGTTCGGTTCTTACTCTTAAATTTTATAAAAATGTAGAGAGTAAAATGACAAAAATAATTTTATTTTTTATTATATTTACGATTGAAATATTTATTCGTGTTTTTATGTTGTTACAGATGGCGATATTTGGTTTCGTAATTTTGAGCATTTTACTAATTCAAGCAAGCTCAAAAGCTGCTCCAAGTTCAGACGTACCTAAAAGTTTAGACGAAATTAAAAACATTGAAGACGACCCTAAACTAGACGATGAACCATATGGTACCGCTGAAGATATAAAAACTATAAACGAAAGCGAAAATAACGGACGACAGAAGAGATATTACGATTATGTAGAGTTTGGCCTTCCACCAATGTTTGAATCAAATTTCCCCTTTCCAAGCCAATTTAACTACAATAAGAGAGATGAATCACAAAATACAGGTGTATATGGCAGTGAAGATTCGTTACTTTCCATATTAAGGGCTCTACAAAGAATTCTTAATGATGCAAGGCGGCAACAATCAACGCCCCAGCCGCCTCGCGTTCACATACCTACCTATATACCAATATTTTACCTACCTCAAGCAGCATGCGAGTGCAATAATAATGTACCTCAGGTACCCATAAATAATGGTAATAATAAAGAGACCAATAATAAAGATATAAGCCATAATAATAATAAGCACCCGCCACCTCCTACCGTAGCTCCATCAAGTGAAGTACCTCCTACAGTTCCTGATCTTCCTAATCGATTTCCTCAAATTGATGATATGCGGCAGAATTGGGGGACTGTTGTAGATCAAAACAGACCTAGTGATGATGATAATGACGATGATGGCAACAGACCTATTTCTTTAGAGCCTGTCGATCTTCCAGGATCTGTAGACATCCCGGTGCCTCCCGTAGAGCATGGTAGCGTACAAGCCGGTTCAGAGCCGGTTCAAACAACGACCGAGGCGGTATCGGGAACTGAAACAGCATCTAGTAACGAGGAGAATGGAGTACCCAGCTTGTGCGATGCAGCAATTGTGTCTTGTTGTGTTAGAAAAGCAGTGACATATAGCTGTTTTGCACAACAAGGATGCCCGGATCCTTCATTTAATGGTAATCCTTGTGAACCACAAAATTTTCGTCAAGTATTAAATAGAGTGCACGCGTATGTAAGACAACGAAATGGTTAAAAAATACAACATTTATATATTTTATATTTCTATATAAACATATTGTAAATATTTTATTTCTAGCCTTGTAGTCCTTTTTCTGTGTTTGCGTACTTTATGATAATATATAACCAACAGCTATGTATAATAAATAATAAGTTTAACATTACTATTTATTTTTAGGAATAAGTAGACGTTACTCTATTACTCTCTACAGTTCTGATTTAGAAGTTTTATACTTAAGAGAGGAAAAAATAAAGAAAACATTATATTAAATCCGCTACTTATAGTTCTTTTACAGTATGTGATACTTTGTTCCTATATACATAAATATTTACTATAGATCGCTTCAAAAATATGTTTACAAACAATTATTTTGTGGCTTAAGGAAGTTTATTGCTTATGTATGTTGTATATATATTATTTTTGAAGCGTTCACTTGTCATTATGAAATACTCACGCAACTCAACAGTGCCTTGGTTCAATTTATGTTGACTATAATAAATTTTACCGCAAAATTTCACCTGTTTATTTGTATAGTACAAAATTGTATAGTATTAAATTATTTAAATGCCACAAAAAGGTTTTATTTTTTTTGTCCCATTATGTTTTATAATATTTCTATTACTTATTTAAGCATTTTAAGAATTTCATTAATTAAAATCAATCTTTTTTAATTTTATTAATTAATTTTTAAAATTATTAAAGATCAATTATATTTTTTTTATATCGTCACGCTATCGTATCCAGCACGCAGCAGGGTAGGCATAGGAAACCTTGTGTTAAGACACTCCGTTCCCTATTTTCCGCCGAATTCTGTAGGTATTGCGTATTCAGAGGCGAAAGTCAACGCCGTGCTTTGCCTCGACACCAGAGCGAACAAATGAAAATATTAAATACCTTGCGTTATTTTTTATATTTTTTTTTATTGTCGATTTGTTTTATTCTATTAATTATCCATAAATGTTTCTTACATTCGAACCCACAGCCTGTCTCCTTTACAGCCACAATTCGTCTCGATGAAATTACTGATACACATAAATATTTAAAAAACATTGCTTTAGAAGTTGGTGCTAACTTGAGTAATTCTTTAATATAATTGTAATAAATCATATTTTTTTAGCCTAAGCTAGCAGCGACTTATCAATTCTATAAGCTAACTTATAAGCCAGATGTTAGATGTCATCTTACTCAAATGAAGAATGGAAGCTTTGTTTCAGCTTTACGATTTTTCCCAGGACTGCAAGCAAAGAAGACCTAGTGTCAAGATACTTCATCTTTCTCTTTCTGCCCTAATTTCGTATGTTTTGTGTCAGGCCAGCGTTACGGCTTGTTTTACTAGGTCATCGAAATGAAAAGAACGAACCCACAACCATAATTTAACCACAACCATAACACTCAGTCGAAACACAACCAGAATCCTTTTAAAATTAGATTACTTACACTTTCATATATATATACTTAAGTACTTACATTTTCATATATATATACTTATATCTTTTTGAAATAAGAAAAAGTCTATTTTAAATACCCAATTAGTCGAATTAAATTTACACGTTTTAATTTATCATATAAAAAAGTACATTTTTATATTATTTATTTATATTATATACTACAAGACAGTAAAAAAAAAGTGTGTAAGTACATTAAATATTCTTACAACAAAATCATTTAGGATTGTGTAAAAATAATAAAAAAATTAAAACAAATTGTCTGTCTGTCTTTTTGTCTGTAATCTTCTGAATTACTGTACTGATTTGAATGAAACTTTTTGTTATGTAGCTATTGTGGGATTATGTAGTAATATCTGGGATGGATCTAAGCTATAAATTTTGAAAAGTGACAAACTTGATCGCCAGTTATATTGATCCAGCTAAGCTATAAGAAATAGTCAAGGGAGATCGTGAAATCATGTATATCTGAAGAACAACTACAAAAAATAATAAAATGCTGCCTTAACATAAGTTCAAATCGATAGAAATATTCCATTGACATGTAAAAATGGGAGATCTGGAACATCTGATAATCACAACAGTCGAGCTAATTTATAGCTTCAATAAAAATACCCTGTTAATAAAAGATTTTAAGCGTAAATGGACTTTTCTCTTGACATACAAAACTCAAAAATCTAAAATGTTTGATGAAGGACTATAAAAGTCCAATTAAATTTAAAAAAATAATAAAATGATGCCTTTGTTAAAATTGTTCATTATGGTGTTTATCAGCTTCACGCTGTATCCCGCACACAGCAGGCTAGGCAGACGGAACATAATGTGACACTCCGTTCCCCGCTTTCTGCCGGATTCTGGAGGCATTGCGTGTTAAGTGGCAGAACTCAACGCCGAGCTTTGCCTCGACACCAGAGCGAAAAAATATTTCATCTCCTCGAGTGGGGATCGAACTCACAACAGTTTAACAGTTACACTTTGTGCCGCTGCGCCACGACTGGTGTTTATTTGATGTGTTACCGTGGAAGTGTTTGATTGTTATCGCCACCTATCGTTGCTTAATTCACAACGATTCTACTCAAACGAAGTTGCGAATTTAAGCTTATTTCTACATAAAATAAAAAATATCGCGACCTAAAAAACAAATATAATATTTTACTACAACATAAAAATATGTAATTTAAATCGAATAAACTGAAATATAAAATTTTAAGAACTAAATTTAACATTTCATTTACAAAGTTTGTAAATGAAATGTAATACAAACCATTGTATTTTTATATAGGTATTAAACACTGTAACGGTTTAGTCGCAGTAGCAATCGCCCGCGTAAGCTGAACTTTGCGGTTGTACGTACATATAGAGGTACGTCACTATTTACATGTTCTTTTACATTTTTAATGCTTTATTCCACATTAAAAGACTTATTTTATACTTATTTTTTTCTAAATAAGTATTTTTCTTTCATAAGTGTGGAATAACAGTTTAAAAATGTTAAAAAATATTTAATAAATAGCATTCTCTCTTGACGATAATTCTTAGTAATTATCTTTGGATAGCGGAAATTTGTAAAAATCTCCCTATAGAAATGCTAACTATGTAAATAAATTGTAATAAGCGTATAAAAACTTCGATGTAGCTTGATGAGAAGGTATGGCTTAGTGGTCAGAGCGCCTGGTCGGTTTCCAAGAAGCGCTGGCTCGAGTTACGTTCAAATTTTTAGACCTTTTCTTACATAATAAGTATTATATTATTTACATTTACACAAATGCATAGATAAGCTTACGCCTCGAAGACTATGTCATTCTATAGTCTCAATTATGAAGACACTATTTAAGCAAGCGCACGAAGTGCTATAATTAAATAACTGAACTGACTATTTAACATTAATACCTCAGTTTCCAAATTTAGTTCTGTTTATCTACTTAATTTAAATGCATCGATTTGCCTAATCGATACTCCTATCTTGTTAAAATACGACTTATACTAGTATAGATTTTAGTAAGAGGCGAAGGATCTCGGGGACAACATAAAAAATAAAATATTAGAGTTAAAAAAAAACATTCTTTTTTGGGAACGTATATACATTTTAACGTAGCGGGATTTGAATCTGCGCCTCTTGAAAATCGCTGAAATTTGGCACGGCGCGGACTAAGAGGCGCTGCTCCAAAGGGCGAGGCTCGGGTTTAAATCCCGCTACATTGAAATTTTGATAAGTTTTTAAAAAAGTTTTTTTCTTTCCTAGCAGAAAAATAAATGTATTAATTATAACTCATAAAATCCTTTTCATTGAAATATTTTCTGACTGTTCGTGAAAGGGAAGTGCAATTTATAAAAGCTTAAGTTAGACAAACTTAAGTTTTTTATTAAATATACATAATATATATTACTTTGTGATTTTTGTGTGTGTGAGTGTATTTTCTGTCAAATTTAGTAAATTGCACCAGTCGTGACGCAGGGCCACAACTGTATGACTGCAAGCGCAACAGGTTGTGAGTTCGATACCCACTCGAAAAAAAAATGGCGGCGTAGAGTTCCACCACTCAACACGCAATGCCTCAAGAAGAATCAAGTGTCTTAAAACTGTGTTCCCTCTTCCTACCCTGTTGCGTGCGGGATACAGCGTGAAGCTGACTAATTAGCAACACTATACTTAAAGAAAAATCCAACCATTATCAATGCCTTTTTTCCGCGGCAACTGTGCGCGTATATAATGTTTACTTTAACCACATTATGTCATCCACGGGTCCGTCATAACATTGTCTTTTAATATCTTCAGTTTTACATGATGTCACAAAGCAAAGGCGCCGAGTGCAAATGTCCTGAGAGTAGGAAAAAAACTCTCTGTGTTAAGATCGACCTTCTTTAAGAAAACATCGACTCTTCTAGATAGTGCTGTGATAAACTGACAGTAAGTACGGTACTATGTGAATTATTTTTTAGTTAGTTCGTCTTTTGTTTCCATTTCGTTCCTTCGTTATATTTAACAAATAAGTGTTAAGTGTTGAAAGTTTCCTCTGATGCTATAGTATGTTTAAATAGATTGAGAAACAACAATTTGTCAATATAAACTTCTCAAGTAATATCGAAACCCAATAATCGTACAGCTAGACACCTCGTCACCACGATACCATTTTCCTTTTGTTGGCGAAAATTATATTTTTATTATATAATTAATTTTCTTTAATGTTAATTGAAAAAAATATAACAACATGAGCCCAGTCATGTTTCAAGGGCACAAGCGTCTCACTGGAAACGCGATAGGCTGTGGGTTCGATTTCCACTCGAGGAAATTAAATATTAAATTTTTCATTTCTACGCTCTATTGTCGGCGCGGCGTTAAGTTCCGGCACTCAACACGCAATGTCTCCAGAATACGGTGTAAAGTGAGGAGCGGAGTGTCTTAACACTATGTTGCCTCTGCCTACCCTGCTACCTGCGAGATACGGCGTGAAGCTGAAAAATAACAACATAAAGATAAGGATAATTTTGCGAAATACGAATCTTTTTTAATAGATTACAATACCAGATAGGCAGAATTACTCAAGGAATATTTATAGATTGGAACATATTTCTGACGAACTCCTAAAAATACAATTACTCTTTTAATAGTATTCGATGATGTGTAACCTGCTTGTGACGTAAACTTAGTTTGGAATTAAACATATATATATCAAGAAATTGTAACTTTTCACTACGTAATTCTAATTTGTGACGTAAACTTCTCATAATATAAATACTTGACACCACATGGTGTGACGCATTCCTTGCAAAGCCATTCATCCATACATCGTCTATACAGCACATCGCAGTGAAATAAATATTACATAAATTAGGAAAAATCATTTCTAAATGTAAGTTCGATTTTTTGTTGTATTATTGTATTTTATTTATGTCGTAGATTATAGTACACAAGTGTTACATTATTTTGTTTTTTTTTTGTATTTTTATGAATATTTTTTTTGGAAACATTTGTATGCAAACGATGATATTCTATCTACCAGTCCCTTGACAATGATAAGTAATTTTCTTTGACACCTTTGACACCAATTCCTCCTCAGTTTTGTAGGTTTTTTCGATCAAATAGAATATTCTTGTTTTCTTTTTTTTCTTGTTGTTTTATGAAAAATACATTAAAAACTGAAGACGCTATCACTATTAAAAGCGTAACTACTTTAATTATTAAATAAATTTCATTTAAAAATTGAAATTGTTGCTATAGCTGTCAGCAGAACGGTGACTTCATAGGACAGAACTGTTTACCTCAGAACTAATTATTATAGCAATAGAAAAATAACAATATTTAAGTTTTATATATAATGCAAGTGTACCTAGTGTTGATTCTGCTGTAAGACTTCTTTAATTCTGTAATAGAAAATAATGTGGAAAGATTAGTTAATTGTGGAAGAAACATTTATAAACTAAATTTATTAGTGCTTGTGAGTAAATTGTCCGAATATCAAAAATAATATTTTTCACTTATTTGTTTCAGATGGCGGTAAAGGCTTTGGTACTTGTAGGACTGTTACATATCATGAATGTAGAGTTAGCTGCTATTGCTAGATCAAATAAATTGTTAACAAACATTTTATTTGACGATAAAGCGCTCGATAACAGTATAACTGTGCCAGCATCGTCAAATATTGGTGATACCAACTTAAGCGGTAGTAGAAGACATGACAAAGTAAATAATCAAGTTCTAAAATCCACTACAGGAAACATTAGCGAAAAACCTGTTTTTATTGACCTAACTGATCAATACGAACATGATAAAAGTAAGAATTCCAACAAATATAATATATTATCTAATTTAGATGATATGAATCAAAATTGGGGCATACTAGTGAACTCCACTTCCACTGACTATGATGAAACAATTTACAGCAGACCAATTAATATACCAAAACCACATAAGGAAGGTCCTTTACACGAAATTGACGCAACAGATAATGGACGTCAAGGAAGGGCACTAATAGCGAATTTAAGGAAATCGACAGTTCAAAAACCAAACGACAATGCCTTATTATTTAAAACAGAAAATAATGAGAAATTAAACGAAATGCCTACCCCTTGTGAATTTGCACTGATTTTGTGCTGCACCAAAAATACTGATGTTGGTAAATGTTTTACTTCTCGAGGGTGTTTCAAACAAACAGCTCTGCGTCAGTATGAAGATATGTGCATGAAAAAAGAAATAGATGAAACTGTTAAAAAAATTACTAAATATTACACTCAAAAAGATATATAATATGTATTTATAGGATCAAACATCATCATTGAATATATTTTATAGTTTTTGTCTGTGATAATACATATAGTGTACAGTCATGAAATAAACATATTTATTTTATGACGTAGTATTTAGTAAAGCAATGCATTTAATGTTTTTAGTCTAAAACAAATTTACTCATGTTTTTAGTTTAAGTATTTAATACATTTTAGTAAAAACTAATATATATTTTAATTTTATTTGCTAATCCTGTTTATTCTTAATAAAAACTTTTTTTAATATTATCTATAGAATAAATAATAATATTCAAATTGAAATGAAAATGATAAACGAATAAAAAATATAAAAAAAAAATAAATAAATTAGCTTCACGCTATATCCCGCACACAGCAGGGTAGGCAGAGGGAACCTAGTGTTAAGACACTCCGTTCCCCACTTTCTGCCGAATTCTGGAGGCATTGCGTGTTGAGTGGCAGAACTCAACGCCGCGCTTAACCTCGATACCAGAAACATAAACGAATGATGAAAATAATTACAACTTTTTCTTTAAATTTGATAAAAATGTTAATATTTTGTATTAAAAATGTTAATATTTTGTATTAAAATTGTACCTATACCGTATGTGTAATTCAGTGTGATGATAAAAAAAATAATATATACCAATTTTTAAAAGTAATGTACTGAAAAGGGAAAACAAGTTATTTAATTCGATAAACCAATTTCGGTCACAAAATGAAATTTTACTAGATCTTACTATGCCAGTAGACCAACTATCGTTAGTATCCGCCTGTCGCACCCCAGATCTCAACGTATTTATTCAGTTTAAATTATTTCTGTCTGTTTAGTTCATTATTTTTAGTTATTATCAAGTTTTTGTTTCATATAATTTTATTTCAGTTTTTTAGATAATAAATCAAAAAATCTGCAATTACAATATACATAAATGGTATAATAACTGGTTTTCAATTAATATTTATCATACTCTCTATGGTAAGAAAACAATAAAACAAGTCTCTATTCTTTTTAATGGGCTTTAGGGCGTGTCAAAAAAATGGACATACATACGCTCGAAAAACATTACCCTGAAGCAAAGTTTTTTTTAATACCTATCTAATATCACATATATTCTCATAGAGTATTTGTAATCAGAGCTGATAGTCAAGATGAGGGTAAACAAATCTAAATAGTTCGTCCTATATATTGCTATATATAATTTATGTTATATTCTTTTGTGTCGCTGACGTTTGAAAAGAACAATTTGTAGTAATAGTCCGTGTGATAATAGACTAAGTAATTACATTTACAATCGACTTCACAGGGGCCTATGAAAAAAGTATACACTACTTTATTATATTTGTATAAATAAATAACGAAAAGACATACAATAACCCATGAAATTAGATGCATTTGTAGAGTTCGAGAGGTTTATTTACATAAGGATTGATATGATAATATAAACACCATCATCTTTCACTTTTATACTTGTTCTATTTATTAATTTGAATAATAATAGTTATTGAGATTTATCTAAATGCAATGCCTCCAGAATTCGGCAGAAAGTGGAGAACGGAGTGTCTTAACACTAGGTTCCCTCTGCCTACCCTGCTGTGTACGGGATACAGCGTGAAGCTGATTTATTTTTTTATAATTTATCTATGACACTAAAACACGTAACCTAACGCATATTTTCATGGAAAATAACAACTTTGAAAGCTATGAATAGATAGAATTTATTTCACAACAACCGAATTTATCCTTAACAAACAAATATACAAAGAATGTTTTCGTTTCAAATCTTATATAAATATATTCTAATGTAATGTCTTATATATAAATCTGATGTAAGACTACGACTGCATGTACCCCGAACAACCGGATAAAGTTGGTTTTTTTCGACTTGACGTAGCTGATATTGGTATGGTCTCTACAGCGTTACCGGGCAGGGAGAGGCGAGGGTAGCTCGCCCCTGTGGACATGTCAATTAGTTTCTGGATGGTTTGAAGATATAATTGCACGGAAGGCGGCGCTTCTATTATTGTAGTGTACTGTAAAAGGACGATGGATGAATTTTGGACTTGAAATATGTAGATGTGTATGAATAAGTAATTCATATTTTTAGAATAAAATACACAGTTCATTTGCATACATAAATCAACTTGTATGTATTGTAATCAAACTGTGTAACTTGATTTTTGTATATAGAAGTATTTGGGAATATTATTCCTTTTCTATTTTTATCTAGGTTATTTTGTAGTGTAAAATTTATTTTTAGGATGTAGTTTACATGTTTTTCATACTAGGATCCGCCGCATGCTGTGCACGATGGATGGAGCTGAGCAAAGCTATGTTGTGTAAAATTTTGCTAAATTTTTGCAAAATTTTCTGTTTTGTTCGCACGCACTGGGTTATATTACGCAAAATTGGAACGTAAACGGAAAACAGAACATTTTGAAATTTCCACAGCTTAACTCTACACACACATTTTGACCATTTACACAAAAACTACAATTACAATTATCACCAAAATACTTCGCTGAGATCACCGTGTCTTCCACAACGTTCCTGCAAAATTTCAGAGCTGTAGGTTTAAGGGTCTAGGAGAATTAGCATTACAACGAAACACATTTTTGACCAGTAAGAGCTTCGCTACGCTCATTATGCTAGCTAGCTCATTTATGTATGCCTATTGGTATACATAATTGAGCTGAGCGTATACTAAAAGTGTTGATTCTCTAGCTGAGACGTTTATCTATTGAAATTTGTTCCTTTGTTATTTGTTCAAAGCCAAAAAAAAATCAAAAATCCAAGTTAACCCAAAGACTTTAGTCAAGCCAAGAATTAAACCAAAAACTATCATAGATAGTCTGACTGATCGTTACTGTTATCGATCGTGAAGTAAACTGACACCTTGGTGATTTCATATATTTTATTCCTTTGTATGTCTCTTATAGTTCACACAGGCGTGCCCTTTAGAAGCACTAGCCGTCTAGCAACTTGCCAAGCCAGCCCACTTAAGGGAGGTTCAACAACATATATTATAAATGTATGCAATAATACATAACAATTAATGCACAAACCTGTTAACCACTCACTCAAATAGTTTACTTAATGTAAACCTAGTAGCATATTACTATTCTATCAGGTAGGTACATATACTGCATGGAACCTAACACTATGTTTATTATTTTAACTTGTTTTTTTTAGCTTATATTAAAAATATTTATTATTTATTAAGGTATGCTTGGTTGAAAATACAAACACTCGGCCTACAAAGCATGTTTACATTTTTTTTTGTTACTGGCCAGTAAAACAGTATACATTTGCTCTAGTGGTGACAGTGCTAGGACGTCATCGAATTCTGGGAGGATGATGTAGAATATCTTCCAATCTTCAATGAGCACGACGCAAAATGAAAAATGAAGTAAAAGTAGCGTGTATCATGTTCGTCTCTGACATAGCTACCGACATTGTTTACATATTTGTACCTACTGTAGGATTATATAATTGTATATTCTTAAGACCAGTGAAATCGAATGACAAATTACGAAACCTAAAAGAACAAGGCTTGAGGCCAGTCGAGGCGGGCCTCTGTAAACGCGACAGGTTATGGACACGATTCTCACTCGAGAAAATGACGTATTAAATATTTTAATTTCTTCGCGCGGGTGTGGATGCAAAGCGCGGCATTGATTTCCGCCACTAAACGACGACGACATTCGGCGGAAAGTGGAATGCAGAGTGTCTTGACCCAAGGCTTTCTCTGTCTACCCTGTTAAACTGTATATAAAAGGCCAATAAGCAAAACCAGCTTTGGAGCCAAGGCACCTAACCGAAGAAGTTTATCTGCAGCAGATTCAAATAGCTTGCAATACAGTTAGAGAAAAATAAAAATCAATATACAAGAGCTAGTTCTGCAACGTATTATGAAATGAGTTAATCTGTGACAAAAAATAAAAGCACAGATTAAAATAAACCTAACACACTTCCTGTAGGAGAACCTCACCCTATAAAATACTAATAATACTTTTAGAGTTCGAATATTACACTCAATAGATTAAACTGTTTCTACAAGATTGAACACATATAATTGGATGATGGACTTTACTTACTTGGGGCCAGTCGTGGCGCAGGGGCACAAAGTATGACTGTAAAACCGACTGGTTGTGGGTTCGATCCCCACTCGGAGATGAAATATTCACTTAAATTTATATTTCCATTTCTTCGCTCTGGTGTCGAGGACAAGCGCGGCGTTGAGTTCTGCCCCTCAATACGCAATGCCTTCAGAATTCGGCAGAAATTGTAGAATGGAGTGTCTTAACACTAGGTTCCCTCTGCCTACCCTGCAGTGTGCGGGATACAGCGTGAAGCTGACTTTACTTACAATAAGTACATACTCTACATCCACGGATAAATTACTTATCGAAGCAAAAACTCCCCGATTCCTTTCAAAATGAACGTCTCTAAACTCTAAAATAACCAAAATTTAATTAAAGACGTCAGTCATATTTAATATATGAGTATCTCATATTAAAAAAAAATATATAAAAATCCCGTTTCTGTATAATCATTTACGCAATGATACAGCGAATAGCGATACATATTTATTTTATAAACTTCTATAATGCTTAGCCTCGAAATCATACAGTTGACGCTCTCGTATACGATCGGACGCTTGTTGAGTTTCATGTTTATTTACGTTTTAAAATATTAAATTTCAACAATAGTTTACTGACCGGAAGTGACATTTATGTGAGTGTTATTGCTTTAATAAAAAAATCTAAGCAGTCTTTGTTATAGATTTTAGTTACCTTTCATGATTTTTTATCTAAACAACAAGGTCGTATCTAAGTAAATTTTTGAATGGGAAACAAATACAATAAGAAATCGCAATGATCGTGAGAATATGAGTTTTTTTATTGACTTGATTGCCAAAATCCTACTAAGTTTGCTTATTTATGAATAATACCTTCACGTTGGATAACTTATCGCTGTGAATAACAGGATATGTATGTCTCACGTGTGTTAAATTTTATATCGTTGTAACAAACTGGGAAAACCCAACGTAACCTCTGACTAACATTCAGTGTCGTATATCATTTAAAGAAGTATTTATATTATATACGCCTATATGTGTTGTTTTTTTATATACCTATATGAATATAAAAATTGTCTTACATTTATCACACGTGACCCTAATTTAAGCATAAGAGTACCGTGTGTGTTTGAGGAAGCAATTTTGTATAAAATTAATTCATTATTATTCAAATATTTTAACACATCCATTCTAACGACATTTATTTTAATACTGTTTTAGTTTTTGTGTTACTAAATGTAGAATATATAAAAATTAAATAAAAGCCCAATAATTATTGTAATTTTAACTTTTACAGATACAAATATGGACAAATATATAATATTGGTGGGCATCCTTATAATCGTGGTGCAGTTAAACAACGCCCGTAACATTAGCACTACATTCATCAAACTTGGAGATCCAGTCAAAAACTCCACTTATATAACTTATGAAGAATTGGTTTACATTCTCCAATCTAGGCATGGAGAAGAGAGTGAGCGGCCAAAGTATATGACGCCTTGTGCTCGAGCGATACTAGGATGTTGTCAAAACAAAGTTATGAATGAATACTGCTCGGAATCTCTCCAATGTGGGGCTTACTTCTTCGACGATAACCCTTGTGAAGACAAGTTTATTTTGCAGGCCTTGGAAGCCGCTAGGAAATTTTACGATCAATTTAACAATATTAAAGTATAATGGGGCTTAAAAAAGAATAATAGGAAATATTAAGTGAATTACATATCAGGAAACGCGATGGAGAGTTTTAAATGTTTAATCGGTGATGAGCTTTGAAGGTATTTATTATTTATTACCTTTAGGTACTTGCTTAAGTACGTATACAATAAACTGTGATTAAATACAGGAAGTAAAATGAGTAAAGGATAAATGAAGATGTGATATATAGACTGGAAATATATTATATTGGAAAAAAGTGTATGCTAATAACTATCTACTATAATTTGAAAGATGTATACTTATTACTTCACAAAGAAAAGTCTATACATGTATCTATATCTAATCTGCTTTGTTAATGATGAAAAATCATTATTATTTTTATAAATAATTTTCAATAACAATGTTATAATTTCCATTTTTTATGTCAAATATTTTATATGCAAGTAAATAATCTAAATATACACCAAAAACTGTACACAAATATTCTAAACATCATTCAGTCCTGAAATTTACTTTAGTAACTTCTATAGATATTTTATTTACAACAGCTATTTTAAGAGTTTCATCATAAATCTAGTCTATATTAGAATATTTTAATGTTTCAATGTATTACTATACATTACAACAGTAACAAGGAAAAGTAAAGTATTATCATACTAAATCAGCTTCACGCTGTATCCCTCACACAGCAGGGTAGGCAGAGAGAATCTAGTGTTAAGACACTCCAATCCCCACTTTCTGCCGAATTCTGGGGACATTGCGTGTTGAGTGGCAGAACTCAACGCCGCGCTTTGCCTCGACACCAGAGCGAAGAAATGGAAATATAAATGTAAGTAAATATTTCATCTCCTCAAGTGGGGATTGAACCCACAACCAGTCGGTTTTACAGTCACACTTTATGCTTCTGCGCCACGACTGGCCTCAAGTTTTATCATACTGTTGAGTCGAATAGCGGAAAATAGTAATATAATCTTGCCTATGTTTATTTACTGTGCAAAGGTTACAGGTCTGGCGCACGGCCAGTGCGAGGCAACAAGTGGACTAACATTTAGTAGATTTTTTTTTAACTTTAGATCTTTCAAATACTTATTTGTTGTGCTCACTTGGATACTCGTTCAAATGTTTGTACATTTTATATAGAGTGTATATTGGTTTGTTTTAAATTTGATTCTCTGTTCAGTGTCCACTATATTTGAAGAAAAGATGCAAAAAAATTATTGTTTTAAATGAAATAAATGAAAAATAATATGAGAATTAGTTTTTTTATTTGATATTTTTATTTGAAATATAGTAGCAATATTTCTCTAAAATATGAGGAATAACAAAAAAATATAAAGAGTTCACCGAACTAATTGGTCTAACTATTTCCAATAAGCTATAGAATATAGAATTTGATAAATATACGAACAGTAATAACAATGTTAATTAAGGTTATCGATATGTTTCTACAAAGAGGGATATAGAAATCGAAAAAATAAGGTATTTTAATATACTTTCTCCTACTGATAGACAGTACAATCAAACTATTACTTTATATTCAAACCACGAGACAAGCGCAAATCGGCCTCGCCCATCGAGGGTTCCGTACAAAAATTGGAGGTCTAGAGCTTTTTCAGTATTCAAGCTTAGCTTAGCCAGAGTCTTTTCATCTGATACCTCACTTGAACAAACAAAATCACTAGATTTAACCAGGATTTAACAAATATATAGTTTTGAGCTAGGAGTGTTACCTGTAGATGCAAGCTGCCAAATTTCTTAATTCTAGGTCGCCTGGAAGAACCCTATAAATTTTGATTCTCCTTATAGTGTCGAAATACGCGTTTTTGTGATATACAAGAAATACTCTAGGAAATCATGGGGGCGTAGATCTGAGTATAAGCTTTTAATTTCAACTCTATATCTCCAAGCGTTCCCGAGACAAAAGGTCTGAGACAGACAGACAGACGGACAACAAAGTGATCTTATAAGGGTTCCTTTTTAAAGAAAAAAGGTACGGAACCCTAAAAAAGGAATATTGCGAATAACTAAGAATCACTAGAATAGAAAATGGGAAACGGAGTGTCTTGTCTTGACCTGTCCTAACATTACGTTCCCTCCGCCTACCCTGCTGTGTACTTTATTTTTAGCATCTAGCACATTCCAAATGTTAGCTTCTTATTTTCTGCTATGCGACGCATCGCATCGACCAAGTTTCTAAGCAGTAAAAGGCGTTACCACGTTGCACCTGCGACATCTTTATTAGTCTATAAAATTATTTTTGTTTACAGATTGCATTTCTTTTTATGGCACATACAAAAATCTACCATCTAAGGATTTATATATTTAGATTTAAAAAAAAAACACAAGTACATGTGATTCTTTACGCTGATTTTAAGAACATAATTCTCCGACGTTTGTTAAAACGCCATATAAACATACACGATATATAGAATTATACCAAAATTTTACAATATATCGTTGATTTAGAAAACCGTAAAAGAAAACGAAAAATCATTTTCGTAAGCAGATTACACGACAATATCTACAATTGGAACATTCGTTCCGATAAAAGCTGAGGCTTAGCAAATCCGTAGATATATTCAATTTAATATTACTGGAGAGAAACCAATTGTTACATGCATAGAATTCCAATCCTATTTCATTGGAAACGGATTTTCAATTGATTATTACCGATAAATAAATATATTTAGATATTTTTTATTTGTAAAATTAAATATATATTGAATTTTTGCTTATTTATTATATGCTTGTATTATACATACCTCCGATTTAAATCGTATACAGAAGGTCACGATTTAATGACACAATAACTAAAGCATCGTCGACCTTCCTCCACTTTGGTTAGTACTTGAGAAAAACCCTAAAACTGCGTGCGTTTTTATGTTATTTTTGTTTACCTAGCTCCTACCTTAGCCCATTTGTCGTCATCATATCTACCGAAAATACTAAGAAATCGTATTGAAGTTTGGTCAAAATTCAGATCACCTTATTAATATTGTTAGAAACAATTTAAAACTTCTAAAATAATCAAATATTGTATGTATATAAGGATATTATTGATAATAATGAAAATAGTCTAGACTCTATTTAAGCACCACTTTATAAAACGTGAGGACAGTCGTGGCGCAGAGGCACAAAGTGTGATTGTAAAATCGACCCCACTCGAGGAAATGAAATATTTATTTAATTTTTATTTTCATCGCGGCGTTGAGTTCAGACTTCAGCCACTCAACAGGCAATGCCTCCTTTGCGGAAAATGGGGAACCGATTGTCTTAACACTAGGTTCCCTCTACCTACCCTGCTTTGTGCGGGATTCAGCGTGAAACTGATTTGATTTAATTTATACTTATATATATTTTATTTGATATTCACGCTTATATCCTGCATGTAGCAAAGTAGGTAAAGGGATCCTAGTGTTTAAATATTTCATTTCCTCTTGTGCCCCTGCGCCACTACTGGTCTCTATAGACAATTTATTGTTATTATTTTGTATTTCTTACATAAATTTAGGTACATACGTAACTTTCTTATACTTCATTTTTAAATATTTACTATAACGAAATTCTTAGCAAAATAGCGATGCTGTGATTATTTGACGATGACAGGCGTTTCGACGAAAGCATACAATTTTTACACAAAATAGATTATACGATCAAAATCCAAGTCAAAGACAAAAGGGGATGAAACGATATATCGCTCCAATAATGAATCATCAATTTTAGTAGATACTACCCATATATCATAGGTAATATTGAAAAGACGAGAATTATAAAATAAAACAGACACATAAATTTTTATGTTCATTTATTTAAATATATCTATTAATAATTTTTTATAGAAAAAAAATTACCCACAAACGCATATACGTTGTCTTACGTAGTCTTTATTATTTAACTAAATTTTTTTAAACTTTTGCTAAGTAATTATAATAAGAGAAAGAAAATAAAATTGTATTTATATTATTATAAGATTTGTTATCAAAAGATTAAATACTCAAATCAGTCCAAATTGAACGAAATTAGTGATTTTTTCCTAGTGATTCCTCAAATTTCCTATATGATGAATGACCAGTTCCATGAAATTTACTAACGTCATAAAATAATCTGTGACGTATCTCGTCATCTTTTACAAGAATCTGATTACAAAGAAGTGGTTCATCGATTCTCGTATCTTATATACAGGTGTGTATGTATATACTTACTACTCTTAGGGTTCCCTACACAAGAAATGTTATAAACAAATATTCGTCTTAGGCAAGTATTTTTTTAAGTAAACTAAAATGTTAAACTATGAAAATAAAAATATGTATTTTGTGGACCTTTTACGAAAATTTAAAAAGCAAATAGCTCCACGAATGACGTTGCATTAATGAGTGAGATGTCCCCTTTTGCCGTTATAATAATTAATTTTACACGAAATTTACTATGTAGAAACACTGTAACAATTTGGATATGATTTACACTTTAGTATTAAAAGATATTTTCATTTGCGATATAAAATATATAAATTTACGAGGAAAACCAATTAATTAAATTTCAAGTTACAAAACATTTTTTTTTAGTAATCTGAAAATATTTTCCAATAGTTTTCAATTTATATTAACCAAAAAAAGGAAAAATAATCCTATTATCGTCACTGAGGCCCAAAGTACACACAGTATTCGGTATCTTACCTCCCAATTATCGATTGAGAGATCTTGTAGTAAAATAAAATAGAAAATATTTTTTGTGTATTTCTTGGTGTTTTAAAATTAAATAAATCGATGTGCTATATTGTTTTGTATTAAAACTATATTATAACTATCTGCAAATAGTTTATATCTTAGACAAAAATAATAATTATAGACAACTTTCTTCAACTATAAATAGAAAAATGCAATTTAAAGAATTACTATTGAGTTTTGTTATTTTGAAAAAATTAAACTAACTTCGAAGAAATTTTGAACAAAATAAGTTAAAAATATTTTTAGCAATAAAAACCAATAAAAAAAATGCTGCCTCAGAATAAAAACAATAAGCATAACCTATAAACAATTAGCTTAAGAAATGTAGACATTTTCATTAAAGCACTCGTTCTATGTACGTTTGAATTCGCTGTCTTTAAACAAAATGGTGGAAAAAAATATCTTGTGATAAAAAATATGAGGAAGTATATGTTCATAATTTAAGAAATGTATATGTCGATCATTAGTGCTTGTAATTACCACAGATACTGGTGTCATTCTCCCAGTTAACTAAATTGCTTATATTTTTTTTACTACCTAATTTCTCTTAGAAATAAGAAATATATTTTTTAAAAATATCTCTAGATTTTTATCTATATGTTATATTAAGTTTCCATCCCTTAATGAATTTTCAGGGATCACCTTTTTCCAGCTGTTGGAAAAAATCGCTGCTAATATGGTATGAGGAATCTGGGCGCGTCTGAAATATTTCAGATCTATAGTAGTATCTATCTGTTCTAATTTTTACAAATTACAGGCATAATTAATCAGAAATCGTAGAGATGAAGAAAGATCTATTATTCATAGCTCTGGAATGCCTAATTTATTTATATTCTATACATATTATCCCATGATGAAAACAGAAGGATATTTGGAAACGATTGATTATTTAGATATTTAACTACTTTGCCATAAACTAATGTTAAACGTAGAGGATAAACTATGAATCTATTAGTGTAAAGCAACTTTGGTTTTACCACAAACGTCACAGTCAACTTTTTATTTGGAATTACACGTGTTCCACTTTTGGGGAAACTATGCTACTATGACTTATCGAATAGTGATTTTTAAGGATATTTGCAATATTTTTTTAATAGGCGCTTCTCTACACTTCTCTTTTAAAGTAAGAGATACACAAAGATTGCTTTTTTTATTTGATTACTTTTACTTACAGTGATACTCTAAGAACAGTACACAAAGGGGGGTATAAATGAAGAATTTGGACGTATTAATCAGAAGGCTCGGTTTCAAATACTCTTACCTTCGAATATACAGAAGACCTTTAGAAGTATTTTAAAAAATCTAGTATTTAAAAAAATACTTCTTTTTGAGAACAATACAAGCAACAGAAACCAAAAATATTATGATCTTAGGAAAAATAGGTGAACGTGATGAGCATTTTCTGTTGATAAAAACTTTAAGAGATATAAATTAAAAAGTTGTTCACGTAATGAGAACTTTCTGATGATGTTGACCAATAAAAGCTTAGAACACCTGAAGTGAAATTCTATAACCTGAAAGAAACTAACAAGACTAGATTATAAAGCTGACCTTTATGAATGTATGGACATCAATCCAAGTATTAAAAATATTATGTAATATACACACGCTACCACGACGTTAATTTACTAACATAATTGATTTTTGGAATAATAAAATAAGGAAGTAGAGTCGCAAAGTTCACAAAGAGTAACACAAACGAAATTGCGAGCAGAAACTAGTTTTTAATATTAATATGGTTTTATGTAAAGGAAATACAGACGGCTTATATCACAAAAGCGCAAAGTAATGCTTTGAAGTCATTCCTATAACATACCGCATATCGTTTCCGGAAATTCCAGGAACCTGACTATTGCGGAAATGAAAGTTGCAACATCCCACGGAAGCCGATAATCCAACTAGCGCGAAGCTTTTCCAAGAAGCATATTGTCACTGACATACTTACGACATTCGCATCTTACAGATTGAGTATTATTTTCTAAAATTATAGTATTTTACTATATTTATACTATTTTAATATATTTTTACTATATTAAGTTCTGCTACTCAACACGCAATGGCTTCAGAATTCGGCAGAAAGTGGGGAACGGAGTGTCTCAACACTAGGTTCCCTCTGCCTACCCTGTTGTATGCGGGATATAGCGTGAAGCTGCTTTATTTTTACTGTATTAATTTTCCTTACGTTGCTATCAAAACTCATAACGAAGTCGATTACTTCCTGTAATATTTAAACAAAGAACTAGTATCCAAGCCTCAGCAATATTTCAGCATCAGCAGGTTCTGGATATTAGGGAAGAGGCAATTGTTACTTTCTTGAACAATTTTCCACCTCTTCGTGTACTTTACAGCTATAACAAAAAAATATTAGTAATCCTTGCAGTAAGTTCTTTTATCAAATATACTACACAAAAGAGCACACTAGTACTTTTATTTTGACCTCCAAAATGGACCGCCGTTATGCTTCCCCAATCTCATTAAAATTTTTGCATCATATCTTTGTTTTCAGGTAGAAGTATGATATCACGCATTTGGTCCAGTAGTTTCGGAGCAAACTGTGTGTGACAAATACACATAGGAGATCCTATAAGAATACCTTTGTATATATTTACTTTTATACAAAGGTACTTCCGAAACAGTAAGATATTATCTATATCAATTAATAAGGGGTGGGGAATGGAATGTGTGAACACTAGGTTCCCTCTGCCTACCCTACCGTGTGCGGGATACAGCGTAAAACTGATTTAATTTATTATTAATTAAATTAAAAAATAAACTTAACAACTTCACAATATAATTGTAAAATTATAATTGGATAGAATTTCGAGAATGTTAAGACAAGTCCTTTGTTTAAATAACAATACTGTGTTACCAAAACACACAACACCTTGTGAAACTGTAACCGAACTAGTTAGTGAGGACTGTCTCCCTAGTACTATAATAATAGATATATATGTACATAGAATCTAGCATCTAACATCATGTTACTACAAGATAATTAGTTTGCATAACAGTGACTGTATGTAATTAAGCTACACGCTAGTGAAACTATACATACTGCGTTTTAGCGTTTATTAGAATAAACGCCTTTAAAATTGAGCTTCAAAGAAGAAAATAATTATTTTAATTTGATAGTTATATAAAATTTTAGGTTAAAAACGATTACAAACAAAACTGTTTATGACGAAAGAAGACGTTGTGCATCGCAACTCTACATGTTTAGACAATTTAGGCAAGAAAAGGAGAGCCAAGTGTCTTGACCATCACCATCACTTCTTCCTGTCTATTCGGATATAGCTAAGATAAAGCGAGAAGCTGAAATAGTGAAACTAAAGGTAAGTTGTAAAAATAAAGACCAAAAAATTAAAACATAAATGTATATTAGTATTTTTCAGCATTTGTAATAGCAATCTTAACTAAAACGAATAATAGGAGGCACTATTCGTTTGTTGCCGTGTCAAGAATGTCAGTATAATAATAAACTTTAATTGAAAATTTGTAGTTTAACCCAGAATGAACTATTCATAATTAATTGTTCATGCTTTAGTTACTGGAAAACTATTTTCATGTAGAAAATTGCTTTGGTAAAAATATTGGAAGCGTGTTACGATAACAAAAATAACAATTAAATTACAAAACAAAAATACTTGAAAAATCTTTTAAAGAAATTTTGTTATATGAGCTATATATTATTACTTTACTTCATTTTATGAAAGTTACAGCTTCAATTACCAGCAAAAGGCAGCTTTACAGTTTAGTCTGAATACGAATATGTTTTTAATATATATTTTCGCTAAAGTTAAGTGTCAGAAACACATCGTGTTTCAAGAAAACCAGTAGAGCCTAGGCAGCAGTAGAGTCTAAACAGCATCCAGCTCTAGCGCCTATGAATATAATATAGCTAAGTTTCAACCAAAAGAATTTTCTTTTTTAAAGTGTTTTTCCACACTTAGGAGA
The DNA here is from genome assembly GCA_013421005.1 of Heliconius erato x Heliconius himera. Classification (NCBI taxonomy): domain Eukaryota; kingdom Metazoa; phylum Arthropoda; class Insecta; order Lepidoptera; family Nymphalidae; genus Heliconius; species Heliconius erato x Heliconius himera. Next base: position 141,591 of record JAATLQ010023125.1, on the reverse strand, counting down.
AAAATACTTATTTAGAAAACGTATAAAAAGTTTGAATCTAGCGGGACTCGAACCCGCGCCTCCTGGAAACTGACCAGACACTCTGGCCACTAAGTCATACGTTCTCATCAAGCTACGTCGAAATTTTTATACGCATGTTACAACTTATTTTTGTTGTTAGCATATCAATTTACGTATTATTATTTTAATTCAGTAATGAGAAAAAACCCATTTTTGTTCCAAATATGTTAGTAGGCGCTTATAGCTTATGAGGATTTACGGTCTGGCCCCCGCCAGGTTAAAATGATTTTAATTCATGGTAAGTGTCTAGCTATATAGATAATATCAATTATAATATCTTTCCCAAGAAAATATTTAAAAAATTTAGCTTTATAGTTTAACGAAAATTAGTGCTATGTTCCGTTATAAGGGAAATAAAGTGTGAAGCTCAAAAAATTCATTACTTAATACTTAATTAAAATTGGCTATTTTATTTACTTTCGTTAAATAAAATTAAGTGATGGGAAAATATTTTTCATATAAGTTCTTTAATTTCTTTCTTGTGCCTTTAATTTTTTTTATTATTTAACAATTTCTTATTGCAAAGTGTTGCAACAGTTACGAAGATGTTTGTTTTATACAGCACGTTGTATGTTGATGCAAATGCATTGTGCAAAATTTTGCACCGCTTTTACGCACGAAGCATTAAGTTACCTCATAAATCTAAGTCAAAAGTAGAGCTTTCTTTTGTGTACTTTAGTTATTCAGTTCGATATGTTATTTCTCCAAGGTGTTATACTCGTATAGTTATTTATATATAAATATAATAGATTGTATTGTCTTGAGTTACTGAATATTATCATTTCAAAATATATATAAAAATACAATATTTATTCCTTATAAAAATTCACAAATTTAGTTAATAACTGCTAATGTTTTTAAAACATGCTGTATCAACAACAAAACAAATTGTACGTTAAATCACAAATTTGTATTTAAAATTTAAATACTTAATTAAATTTATTTCAAAAATTAAATAAATAAATCAGCTTCACGCTGTATCCCGCACACAGCAAGGTAGGCAGAGGGAACCTAGAGTTAGGACGGAGTGTTTTGCCGAATTCTAGACGCATTGCGTGTTAAGTGGCAGAACTCAACGCCGCGCTACGCCTAGACACCAGAGCGAAAAAATAGAAATATAAATGTAAGTAAATATTTTATCTCCTCGGCTCGAAATTTAGTTCATGATAAACAAATATAGGTTAACTTATTTACACACTATTACTAAATGAGATGGTAACAATAGGTGGCATGTACATAAACGCATATTGACTTGTGACGTTGGTGCAATGAAGACGTCAAGTAATATTCATATTATATGGAAGCATATCAAATTAGAACCATACAATATGCTCAAAGTGTCACCGTAAACGCGACAGGATGTTGGTTCAATTCCCACTCGAGGAAATTAATATTCAATATTTTCATTTCTTAGATCTGGCGTCGAGGCAAACCGCAACGTTGAGTTCCGCCACTGAACACGAAAAGCCTCTAAAATTTTGTGGAAAATGGAGAACGCAGTGGCTTAAAATTTTACTCTGCCTACCCATCTGTACGCGAAATAAAGAATGAAACTAAAAGAAATGCTTAGTTTATTAAATTATTATGTAACTATAGACGTGCTAATATGTTTATTTTTAAGTTGTACACTTTATTCTATATTCACCGGGGTGGGCAAAAAATCCAGTGTTGAAACACTGCGTCCTCACCATTCCGACAAAAATTTTAAATAATGAAAACTTAAGTTTATATAATTGACTCTTCCATGTCGGTCTCGAACCCACAATCTTCGCAGTTACCGTACTGTACTGCACACTCTGCAGCTATGGTTTCAAATGTGGTTAAATTTTAAAAATTGTTTAACGATGGTGGAGTATTCCTTAGCGTATTTACAATGATGTTTGTAGGTACATAACTAAAAATTACTTTTGTATACACCCTATAACTACTTTAAATTAGTCAAGTTAAGCAAATGTAAACTTTAGGTTATTGGTTAAAATATAAACACAATTTAGATTCTCAGCAAAACTCAACGTTCATGAATTTTATTAATTATATTTTTTTATATATTTTTTTTGGCTTTACGCTGTATCCTACAGGGCCTGGGAACCTATTGCTAAGACACTCCGTTTCCATTGAGACACTTCCATTGCCCTTTCCGCACAATTCTCAAGGCATTACGCCTAGAGTAGCAGAACTCAAGGCGAAATTTGCCTAGTTACCAGAGCAAGAAAATGAAAATATTAAATATTTCATTTCCTCGTGTGGCATTCAAACCCACAACCTGTCACGTTTACTGTCGTATATTTGAACCCCTGGGCCATTATTGGCCTCGTTTAATATTATTTCGTCTCCATATTATCACTGACCTCATATATTTATAAACGATTATCCCGATTTATTAAGCGTATGCAAAAGCGAAGCGTATCCCATTAAATCATGTGATAGTATGAGTGAAAACAGATTTTTTCTCATTTTTTTTCTTTTTCCCTTTAACAATATTTTTAAAACCTGCAACGATTTACTAAGTAAGTCCTTAACAATAAAAAATATATTCTTATGTTTCTTGGTACGTATAATAATACATAATGCGAATGCCAAATTGAGATAAAGGGAAGTTGTTCTTAATTCTGAAGTTACAAGATTTCGTCAGCGAGGATACCCTGTTATTAGACTTAGGAGTTTGTCGCTAACAAACAATAACAAGGACGATAAATCTCTCCAAATAATTATAAACAAGACAAATAGCTGTCCAACTCTTATGAGACGAAATAAAGATTTATTTATTATGTATCAGGAGGCCAGTCGCGGCGGCACTAAGTGTGACTGTAAGCGCAACTGGTTGTGGGTTCGATCCCCACTCGAGGACATGAAATATTTATGTAAATTTATATTTTTATTTCTTCCTGGTGTCGAGGTTGAGTTGGTGCGGCGTTGAATTAAACTGCTAAATACGCAATGCCTCCAGAATTTGGCGGAAAGTGGGGAACAGAGTGTCTTAACATTTGGTTTCCTCTGCCTACCATACTGTGTGCGAGAGATAGCGTGAAGCTGATTTATTTTATTTTATTTTATATCCCGCACACAGCAGGATAGGCAAAGGGAACCTTAGAAGAGGGAGTGTAAAGACACTCCGTTCCATAACCCATAACCGTCACGTTACAGTCACACCCTTGTGCCCCTGCGCCACGACGACCTCAAAAGCTTTATTCTTAGTTTAATATAAACCAGATGAAAAATTTAAATATTTAAAATATAAATGTTCTGTTAACACGAAAACATGGACGTTCTACCTACATACGTAAAGTAAGAGATATATTGAAACACATAAGTTGCAGCTCTTGGCAACCGGACTCAATTCCCACAGCGATTCCGGTCAAATTGCGCCAATTGTATCGACTGACATCTCAATTTCAACGTGCTCCGAGATGTCCAGCTTGAGTGAGAATTATTAATAACAGGTTGTTTGGTGATAATTAATAAATGACGGCGTTTTTTTTTCATTCCAAATATCTTAAAACATTTTTAACACGCTTCACCTGTATTTATCTAACAATAATGTAGAAAATCTTGGAACGCCATTTTTGATCTATTTCTTGAGATATTATTAGTTTTATTGTACACGTGTTTGGATCTGATAACTATTTAAATTTAACATTCCTATTAAATTCGGATTGTCATTGCGTGTTTATTAATTATTAAAAATAAATAAATCAAAATCAGCTTCACGCTGTATCCCACAAACAGAAGGATAGGCAGAGGGAACCTAGTGTTAAGATAAGCACTTTCTGCCGAATTTTAGAGGCACTGAGTGTTGAGAGGTGGAACTCAACGCCACTCTTTGCTTCGACATCAGGAATAGAAATATAGAAATAGACATATAAATTTAAATAAATATTTCATTCCTCGAGTGGGGATCGAACCCGGAACCGTCGCATTACAGTCACTCTCTTGTGCCATTGGGTCGCGACGGCCAATAATAATTATTAAAATTAAAATTTATGAGACAAAATGCAGCATTCCGCCACTCAATGCCACCAGAATACACTAGCCTCCACCTGTCTACCCTACTACATGCGGTTTCAACGTAAAGCTGAAAAAAATGAATAGTATATTTTCACAAGGTTTACTTTAACTTAACTGCAAACATACATTGATTTCAAAGTATACAGTGAGTAATAGGCCGTAACAACAAACGAAGTAGCATTGCGCCTCCTGTAATGCAGCAATTTATTCTGCTATCTAAAACTCGGCACAGGAAATATACCAGATTACCGTCTGAAAAGCTACCTGCTTATGAAACGGCGTGTGACATTTTGAAGCTATGAAAACGTTAATATAATGGCGGTAATATTTCATTTCAAATGATAATGACATTTTAATTCTCACATACATTTATGTATTGTTGATTATGTATAATTATAATAGCCCAAGATCCGAGAGCCCCCAGAGCTATGTCATTTTAGCAAAGCTGAGCTTTTGAAGATTGTTAGTCTAATATGTAGTAAAGACGGTATGCGCACTTACTTACTTGAAAGTGGGGCACTTTCAGAGGTAACGCCAACTAAATGTACATCCCTGTCTGGGAGGATAGTTGAGGCATCGGATTGATCTGGGTACTTATAAGGCGTCTTGAAATAGTCCGTAAATGATATATATAAAATTGGGGCGTGCTAGATAACGTAGTTTGTCCCAATTTAAACAACCTTTAGGACGTCTGGCGGGAATAAAGGCCTGCGTAAAGTGTCTGTTAATAATAAATATATTTTTTTTCATACTTATTTTTCCTAAGTGTGGAATAAAACTTTAAAAAATTGAAAAAAAAATATATATATTGTTGTTAAATCATATTTAAATACGAGCATTTCTACTTTAACGTTGGTGAGGGTCCCACTTTCAACTTAGTAAGTACGAATACCGTATTTACAATACATATATTAAACTATTAATCCTCAAAATTTTTTTGCTAAAATGACGTAGGTCTGGGGGCCCCGGGATCCAGTCTATATGTATTGTTGCGCTGTCGTGGCACAGGGGCACAAGTGTGTGACTGTAAACGCGTCAGATTATGGGTTCGATTCTCACTCGAGGAATTTTTATTTGCCTGATTTGGTTCAAAAATATGACATTCAGTTCCACCAACATGCAGTCTCTTTTTCGAATGAAAAGGAAATGATCACGGAAAGGACATTTTGACATTAAGTTCTCTCTGCCCTCTATGCTATACGTATACGGTATACTGTACCTATAGATATACCTTGCTTTAATAAAAGTAAGATTTTTAAACCTGTTTAATTTATCATTACATATTGTCGTTGTTAAACAATGTATTTTTATATCATGTCCACAACAAACACCCAATATAAGATGATAAATATATCTAAAAATAATTTGTAGATCAAAGTGCCATTCAAATCAGCTTAACAGATTATTTCTAAGATTAACCTGAATAAACAAACAGATAAAGATGAAAATGTACTAAACCAAAACAAGCTTACGTTTTACTTCAGCTTACTTACTTATAGGATAAAAAAATAACATTCATTTTAGGATAAGTATATAACACTAACATTTATTTTAATTATAAAACAAAAGTAAGGCAGTAGTGGTGCAGGGGCACAACGTGTGACTGTCTAAAGCGACTGGTTGTGGGTTCGATTCCCAGTCGAGGAGATGAAATATTTATTTACATTTATATTTTCATTTCTTCGCTCAGTGGGGGGAGCGGAGTGTCTTAACTCTAGGTTCCCTCTGCCTACCCTGCTGTGTGCGGGATACAAGGTGAAGCTGAAGTAAATTATGTATATCGATAGAGAAAGACTAACAATATGTAATATGAGTATGCACCATATGGATAAAATCTTCATGCTATAAATTGGAATTTCTGGAATTGGAGCTTCCAGTAATAAAATGAATATCAAAGAGCTTCGACATTTCCATACAGAATCCATCAGCAATGATCGATATTCTCGAATATATTTATAAAAAGGTATACAATTCAGTACAATATATTACAAGCAAGTAAATCTCATTTTATGCGTTGTCACTAAAGTAGAATATTTCCCTAAACGTCTTCTTTTACAGCCCAATCCATCTCGAACGTTTTATATCGTATTTTATTTGATGAGACTACATATTCCTGATAAAAATGTTAACGAAGCATGGGTGTAGGTATTGGAGGAGGTGATTGCTCCGTGCCCATCCCAGAATATTTTTGTGCCCAACCCAAAAAAAATACTAACAAAAAATGTACCCTGAAAAAAAATAGCAAAACGTTTAAATGGACATATTTGTTTAAAGCTCATATACAGGCGTTCCCCAGAAAATATCTCTAGATACGCCCATGTTACGAAGTACCATTATTTGGTATTGATATGCATACAAATTCTATATTTTTCTTGTATGAGAAAAATGGTATTCTCCATAGGCATCCCTACATAATATGATGTATACAGTTTATAGTAGGCTTTGTGCGTGTTTACAAATTGCCTTTATAATTACACATAATATTTATTCATTTTTAAAAATACATTCGTTGTAAGTTATTATAAATTAAAATAAGCTTTATATTTGCATTTGCAGCAACTCATTTATCATTTTTATAGATTGCAATCTAAAATTAGAGATGAATATGAATAGAACTTGTTATTATTATAATTTATGCACGTCATTGTAGTCCAGATAAACGTACAGCACTAAATCAGCTGAAATATTCACGTTGCAATAATGCGTGCAGGCTAGTCGTGGCCCATTGGAACAAGCGTGTGACTGTTGTTGTTGGTTCGAATCCTATTGAAGGAGCTAAAACTTTATATATTATATATGGCAATTAATAGAAGTTTGGTTAAAAAATATATATTTCACACTTGACGTTTTAATAAAATACATTTACATATAATCAAGGATATAAATTACAACTGATCTTTCAAATTAAAATTGCAATGAAAATGAGAAGAAATTTCTTAGCCTTCCTTGAATTCACCATTTCATGGAGTCACCATGCGGGTGCCAAACCCATAGGATCGTGGGGAGTTTATCTAAATACATAATAATAGCACAAACTTAATCTTTTATAATTAAAGTTGCTGTTATTATACATAAATTATTTCTTGATAAAGAAGATCTCTTAAAAAATCCTAACAAGAAAAAAGACTGATAAATTTCACCGCCATCGCTTCAATTTAGAGAAACATCAGCAAAAAGAAACAAACAGTATCCAAATGTTTTTTTCCAAATGTCCTAGAGCCTAGGCTGAACACTAAGTGAAGTTAGGACGTGACTTACATTTCTGTGAATCAGTTTTGTGGGGCGACTTCTTGTCACGCACCATGGCTGCGGGGGGGCGCGGTCGCGAGTGCGGGGACGGGGGCCGGCGCGGGCGCGCGCTATACTATCGGCCGCGGCGGGGGCCCCCGCTCATTGCCACAGTGTTCTCGTGGTTGTGCCAGATACCTGATACGGAGAAAGGGAATTTATAAAACTTTTATCAAAGTCGATGAGGCCAGTCGTAGTGCAGGAGCACAAAGTGCGACTGTTAAATCGACTGGTTGTGGGTTCGATCCCCCCTGGAAGAAATGAAATATTTATTTACTTTTATATTTTCATTTCTTCGCTCTGGTGTCGAGATAAAGCGTGGCGTTGAATTCTGACCACTTAACACGCGATGCCTCCAGAACTCGACGGAAAGTGGGGAACGGAGTGTCTTAACACTTAGTTCCCTCTGCTTACCCTGCTGTGTGCGGGATACAGCGTGAAGATGATTTTTTATTTTATTTTTATCAAAGTTTTACTGTTTCATAAACTATAAGAAATGTAGAGTGAATATTCATCGACATGTTGACATAACCATATTAGTATACATATTTGCATTTAAAAAATATAGTAAAAGTGGAAGAGTTAAAGTAAAACGAAAACGTCAAAGGGAATTAAGAGTTAAAACAATCCCTTTCCGTCGTCCTTTCCTCGCTTTCCGTCCAATTTTCGAGAAATTCGCTTGTCTAGTGGCGGAAGCTTACATAAGTCTACTGGAGCAAACAAATTATAGTAATTACACAGTTCACATATAATCCTTTCCTCGAGTGGGGATCGAACCCACAACCATCGTATTTACCGGCAGACACTATCTCAGTACTGCGTCAAAAGATTTGACTCAAAACGACTGATGGGTAAAAAATAAAATTATAATAATAAGGATTTAGCGAATAATTATACATTACAAATAAAATAAATAACAAAAATGACATGTGTATGGGTACATTAGGCGATAATCAATAATCTTGCAAGTTACTATTCCAATTTTATTTCAAACTCCTCTCCTCGTTCTCTACTTTGATTATGTATAACTTAATAAAAGCTATAAAAATTCTTTATAAATTTTACTTAAAGGAGTCATCGCTTTTGTTACTTTTTGTAAGTTCGCCCTTTCATTGTTAAAAATTGAACGGTTTCTGCATATTAAACAATTAATCTCAACAAGGGCTCAAGCATTTTTAGTATTCCCTGCTAAAAAGTGTTGATCTACTTTCCTATTTTTTATGAATTATATTATCAAGCACTTATCGATTATAAATTAAAAAATAAATAGTCTTCTTAGTTATTTTGAAAACGTATAAAATTTTGAACGTAGCGGGTTTCAACGCGCGCCTCTTAGAAACTGTCCAAACGATGTAGTCACTAAGCTATACGTTCAATTATGAACGAAAAAAATATATATACCTTTTCTAAATAAATATTTTTCTTTCTTAACTGTGGAATAACACTTTAAAAAGTTCAAACATCTTCTTTGTTCCTATATAACATTTTAAAGATCTACACATACAAATATGTCATATGTACATACATACATACTATAATATATTCGAAGCAAGGGTGGTTTTTTGCGTGCATACGAGCTCTGAAATCCATTTCAGCTGAATAAAAACGAGATTAACCTTTGAGTGGCTCATCTGGCTAATACCTGCGCTTGCTGAATAATAGGGTAAAGTGCTCCTTGCCCTATACCAACATTACTTTGGCATAAACCAAAAAAAAAACAATAAAGAACATTACGCATTGGGTCAGATTCAGCGGAAAATGTGGTACGGAGTGTCTTAACATAACTTAACATAAGGTTCCCTCTACCTACCCTACTATATGAAGTTACTGTGTTTTCAACTTCATACGAATATACGAATATTACTTAAAATCATAACAGTGTAGAGTTGATTACATCGTTGAACCGAAATGTTTATTGGAGCGAGAAAATTCATTAACCTTCCGGAAAAACGATCAAAGCAATTTAGAGGCCATTACGTGAGTGTCGCTGTAGCGGCGGACTAAGCGCTGATGCTCCGCCAAATTGAGATAAACATGGATAGTGGCCTGGAATACCAATTAAATGTGGTGAATATATATATATATATATATATATATATATATATATATATATATATATATATATATATATATATATATATATATATATATTGTGTGAATTAATTATATATATATGTACCTATTTGTATGTAGGTACGTGTATGTATGTATGTGTGTATGTATGTGATATATAAGTGAAAGAGAGAAAGACGTCTTTTAAATGTTATGTAGTGTCTTACGGAATTAATAAGTGTTTTGATTTGATTTCTTTTTCGGATTTGTTAGAAATATTTGATTTAAATCATACCTATACAATACTATACAAATCAATAGCATCCTTCATAATATTTATCAAAACTCCGTTTCTTACTTACCACTTTCCGATGAATTTTCGAGATATTGATTGTTTAAACTCAACGCCACGTTTTTGCCACCCATATACAAAAATAATAATAAATTCCCCCGAATGGGAATCGAATCCACAACTTATCGCATTTACACTCGCACGCTTGTGCCCCTGCGCCACAACTGACTTTAAGTACGTGTGGTTATCAATTTTCTAAACTTAATTCCGAATTACATTTAAAACTACAAAAATATAATAATATTTCCGCCAATTATAAGATAAAGTTACTTATCTATGAATATTTAAACATATGTATATGTGAATGTTCAAGTAATGCATATATAAACATATTTGAAGCAATTTATTTGTAATAGGCTCTCGGGTAAAGCGCACTCCGTAGTAAGTGAGGGCGACCTGCTATGCTCACTTGGCTTTGATCCAGAAGACTAGGATCTAAAGGATTATCCCTAAATCGATGGCTTTCTATGTATCTAAAGCAGGGGCTCCCAACCTTTACTTGATCAAGGACCACTTTTATATCATTATTGGAAACAGGGACCACTATGCAAGTAGATATAATAAAAATTAACCGTGATACTCAAACAAAAACTTTGCCTCACCATCCCCAGTCATAAAATTTAAATCTTTCGCGGACTATATTTTGGCTTCTTCGAACCACTGGTTGGGAACCAGTGATCTAAAGGTATTACTTTAATGGAATGTGTTATAAGGAAAATTATATTTGTAAAAATATTTAAACACAACTACTGTCTCTTGTGGGTTTATACATTGATTATATACCAAGAAATATGTTTACCTAATAACTACAAATATTTGAATGATGATTGGATTTTTTTTGTGAAAAGAGTACAGGAAAAACAGTCAAATAAGTATGTATTTATTTATACGTATAACTCTTAGTTATACCGTAGCACTATGAAGTCTACGCTTTTTGCTGAAAAATATATAATATCGATATATATTTAACTAAATTTACTTTTTGTTATTGAGACGAGCGAGAGATAAACTAAAATATTAACTAATAACTAACCGAATATTTTATACCTATTAATATCTATAATAAGAAGACACTTCATGATCAATAAGCTTATTTTCTACAATTAAAAAAATCTTAAATTAAGGCCAATCGTGGCGCAGCGGCACGAAGTGTGACTGTAAAACAGACTGATTGTGGGTTCGATCCCCACTCGAGGAGATGAAATATTTACTTAAATTTATATTTCCATTTCTTCGCTCTGATTTATTTATTTTAAATATTACGGGAACATCTCATCGCTGGCTTGGCTGTCAAATAAATATAAATGTTAAACTTTTATATAAAAGTGTAAAGTACATTTTAAACAAACAAGCTACGTTCATACTGTTTATATTGCTGGTACTTATACAATAAACCCTCACCTGTGGTGGCAATAAAAAGCAATGAACCATTTGTAACTTTGACTTCCATTTTCCTTTATTGTCCAGCCATTTATATGTTTGAAAATGTAAAAAAAATCCAGATTTATAAAACAACCTATAAACCGACTGACTTAACTGGCTTATTTACTTTTATCACCGATAAAGTTAATGATAAAATACATGGTGTTTTATGTTTATGTAATATTAATTTATATGCATAATAAAATTGATGTTAGTAATGATCTTGACATTTATACAGTAACTTTAAATATAATATTGTGTTCTTTTTCTAAAATATATTCTTATAGCCTGCCTCTTATCAGGCATAACTAAAAAACGAAGAAAAGAAGTAGATTTCAAAGGTAATATAGCTATAGATAGCTCGAAACTTAATTTATTTAAAATATATAGTAAAGGTTTAAAGTAAACATAGCTGTTTAATATTTATAAATTGGCCGTAACGTCGTTATAGCTTAAAATATTGTTGTATAAATCAACCGCATAATGACATCAGAAAATTTGAGCTTGACAGCGAGGTTGATAGTAAAATACAAAGTTGCTTTTTATAATACTGTATTATTATTCTAAACTAATTTGTAAATTGCAAAGTATACAAGTAAATTAAATATATTATTATAATAAGTTTATGTAATGCTTTCAGGGTGCAGTAATAATTGTACATATTTTTTTCTTGGAGCTCCACATGGTATACGGGAATAAGAGGAGTGAACTTAGTGTCAAAACACTTCGTTTTTCTCATCATTTCGCTGAAAATAATATATTTCTCCATAAGGACATTGATGCCACAACCATTGCCTTTAGAATTAGAAACTGTTCCGCTGCGCCACGATAGCTACTACATACATATGTATACCTAATACAGAACGGAGCTTTTTCCCATATTACAATTAAACATTAATTCAGATATAACACCGAATACTATACCCACTTTTAAATCGATTCTAAAACAGTATTTACAAGATGACTTCGTTCGCATTCGTACAATATTTTATTTATTTAGTATATACCTAAGTATCTGCGTGCTACAGCCTAAGGTGGGTGAATCGTATGCTATGTAATTTAATATATTTGTCAGCTTCCATTTCAACGAACAAGTTTAAAATAATAATATATAGAAAACATTCACATACCATAGAACCTATGTCCTATACCATATAAATCAATAGCAGCATGGAAAACATGGAAAAATAGGGTAGCGCTATATAATTCACTAAAATATCTTCTCATATTCTCAAAATAATTCCTTACTAGCTTGCAGGCTTAAGTGCAGAACATCGATCAGCGTTATCTTATCGAGACAGCAGCAGCCGAGCGTCTCCTCTACAAATTGAGACTATATTCTGTAAACAAAGGTGTTGGTATATTGACGGGATGGAGTTGGTTTGCGATTTATAAACAGTTTGTAGTATAACAGGATTTACGTTTAAACAAAGATTTTAGATATTAGAGATAACATAATTTATTACTTTTCGAACTATTGTAAAATGTTATTGCTTTTAATTTAAGATATAATAATTGAATATGTTTTTTTTTTCATTTAATTAAATATGAGGCCACTGTGAGCCAGCAGCGCATGGTCTGACTGTAAACGCGACAGTCGTAAGTTTGATTCCCATTAGGATGATAAGGGGAATAACATAAAAATGTCACTTGCGGTGAAACTCATTTGTACATATTTTTTTTTAAATATGCAGTGTCTTTATCACGGAGTATTTTGTCTGATTCTTGTAGGCGTGTCCTTATCTCAAGTATTTATCTGTCTGTAGAGAGCAGCCCAACTCTTTAGACAAGCGAATTCAACCATCAGCCAATCGTTTTTACAATCGAAAGGTGAATTCGATGGAGTGGAGAAAAAAGTTTTATTTAATTAAATGAAATATTGTTAAATAATCAAAATAAAAAAGAACGTTTGGGTGAATAGGGTTCCCTCTGCCTATAATGCTATGCGAGAAAAGGCATGAAGTATTTCACACTTCAACTATTAACGCCGTTTCTAGTTTTTAGGAATCGGTACCTTTTAAGCAAAAAAGGAACCCTTTTAATATCACTATCCGTCTGTCTGTCTATCTGTCGAGAGCTTTTATCTCAGGAACGATTGAAGATATCGAGTTGAAATTCAAAATATATACTTAGATCTATGGCCCCATAATTTCCTGATAAAAAATGTATTTCTACATTTACTTTAAAAAAAGTTATGGCCGTTTTTATAGCAAAAAACGCATATTTCGACACTATCAAAGGAATCAAAATTAATAAAGTACTGCCGGTTAACCTAGAATTTTGAAATTTGGCAGTAAGTATCTGCAGGTAGTCTAGTACTACAAAAAAAATCTGTAAAACTATACATTTATGGTTGAATATTAAAAAATAATAGCCTTAAATAGCAAAAAACGCATATAAAGGGAATCAAAATTAATAGGCTACTTCCGGTTGACCTAGAATTATAAAATTTGGCAACTAATATTTACAGGAAGAACTATTTAAAAAAAAACCTGAAAACTATACATTTGTGGTTAAATCCAAAATAATAATAGTCTTAAAATGGGGGTAAAAATTGGTATTAAAGCCTATAGTTCAAGTGAGGTATCAGATGAAAGGGCTCTGGCTAAGCTAAGACCGATTTTAGAAAAAGCTCGAGGCCTCCAATTTTTATACGGAACCCTTGGTTGGCGATTCCGACTCGCGCTTGTCCGATTTTATAGAATTTCCTTCCTTTCTTCCCAGTGTTGTTATACCAAGGTATTGCTTACCGGTTTTAGTTCTTTATTTTTTAGTTTTACGATGTATCCTGCGCGTAGCAGCGTACACAGAGGGAAACTAGGAACAGAGTGGTTAACCCTCCCTTCAGACTTTAGTTCTTGTTACTAATCCTATTTCAGTTGTCAATTTTATATATAATATAAATGATATATAATTTTATATATTTTATATAAATATTTTTTTTTTGGTGAACTCCACACAACATGATAAAAATTGACAACTGAAATATATATATATATATATATATATATATATATATATATATAGAGAATAAAATAAAGAAGCGACTAACTTCTATGCAAGATGCAGCAGTCGCAATTGCCACTAAATTTAAAAAATAAGTGGAACAAGGAACTAGGAAGGAGCCAGCCGTAAACGGGAGCACAAGTGTGTGACTACCGACTGTACATGCGACTGGTTGTGGGTTCGATCCCCACTCGAGGAAATAAAATATTTATTTAAATTTATATTTTCATTTCTTCGCTCTGATATCGGGGCAAAAGCGAGCCGTTGAATTCTGCTGTTAAACATGCAATGCCTCCAGAATTCGGCGAAAAATGGGAAACGGGAATGTCTTAATGGGAACGGAGTGTTTTCACACGACCGTTGTTTTACAGGAATTTATTTATTTCTATGAAGTAATAAAAAAAAATGGTATGCAAATTTGCCATCCCCAAAAAAATTAACAGAAGCTGAGTAGGCTATTGCCTAGAGCACAGCAGCATAGTGCTGATAAATCCACCACTGCTTGGAAAAAGCAACAATAGGTTTTAAATAAAACATAACCTATAATATATTCACGCATACACATTTATATATAAATTTCCTGTAAGTATTTTGTTAATAGCATCATATAAATATAGATTAATACGACGAAATGAGGCAATTTTTGATAGCCAGCATCTAAGCTGTACCGTCGTTACAGGGGATAGGAGGTTATTAATTAAATGTCTGGAACGCTGTGACACCGGGCTTGGCGGTGTAATTGAAGCCACTTTTCTCTTAAAGCCCTGATTTCATACAAGTGCTGCGGCTATACAACAATTATATTTTAAGAAATTAAATTAAATCAACTTCACGCTGTATTCCGTATATAGCAGGGAACCTAGTGTTAACGGAGTGTCCGTTCCAATTTTTTACGCCGAATTTTTCAATTGTGTGTTGAGTGACAGAACTCAACCCCGGGCTAACCAATTCTCTCGAGTGGGGATCGAACCCACAACCGTCGCGTTACAGCCACACCCTTCAGCCACTGGGCTACAACGGCCAATAAATACATTGCATCGCCAAAACTGGATTAATTCATATTTTAACTCATTTACCAAAGTTTATTAATAATTACAAGTTACTCTTTATTTATAATACACAATGTCATCGTATAATGGTTTGCGCTTTAACTGATAAATTGGTGGCTTAGCTCATATTAATCACGTTGTTAAATTTTAATATTAGCTCATAGCCGTAGTTTTGTTTGTATGTTTTTATAAACAAATTTAGTTTAAATTTACTGTCTTATACTTGGACAGTATATTCATAATAATATATTGTGCATAGTGTGATGAAAATTCCAGGTTCCAATTGACAATTTTACTAAATAATTGCTTTTGGTAATATACGAATTATTATTTACAGTTTATTTCAAAACAACGAATTTCTTAAAATATTAGTTAAGATTGAAATTTAATAAAATCAGCTTTACACTGTATCCCGCACACAGTAGGGTAGGCAAAGGGAACATAATGTTAAGGCACTCCGTTTACCATTTTCCGCCGAGTTCTGGAAGCATTCCGTGTCCAGTGACGGAACTCACCGCCGCGCTTAGCCTCGACACCAGAGCGAAGAAATGAAAAAATAAATGTAATTAAATATTTGGTCTTTTCGAATGGGGATCGAGCCCACAATCAGTCGATTTTACAGTTACACTATGTGCCCCAGCGCCACGACTGGCCTCAATTTTGATATATTATATACAAACATAAATAAAAATATTATAACCACACCCAAATTATAAAATCCATTTCTGTTATAAGCGGATATAAGAGTTTTTAGTTACAATCAATTGTAACTAATCGTTGATAATTTTAAAATGTATTTAATTTCTCGTGATAAGCAACAAACTTCTACGATAAACCTATTATCTGCATTCACAAGAGACGTTTATTGTTCCACCAGTTTATCTCTTTTCATATTCAAAGCGATAGACTTCTGATGGACAGAATCAGATGGCTCTTTGAGTTTACTTACACTGACAACGTATTGTTCTGTTGTACTATTAAATATAATGAATTTATTTGATCTAATAAAGGATAAAATTCGAATCGATATCGGATTTGAATGTAAGATTTTTGTATGTTCTTTTATACAGTATTAAAAATAATACCTTTTGTGACTTTTTTTTTTAACTTTATAGTTTTCAATAAAATAACATTGTAACATTGTTTTCAACATTGTAAAGGTTCTTAAGAGTGAACAAATCTAATCTGTTCTTAAACCTCGAGAGAAGGTCTCTGGAATATAAAATTATAAAGTTCAATGTTGTAAATGTCTAATTTTTATATAAGTTATTATATATAATTAATAAAAGTTAAATATTATTTTCATACATTATTACATTTTATTAAAAGTAAGCACTTAGAAATCCACCTAAAGCAGTCATAGAATATTCATTATTATTTACTCAACATTAGTACGTACACCTACAATTATTTTACTTGATGTTTTTTCTGCATACAGCAAGGTAGACAGAGAGTAGTAGAGAACCTAGTGCTAAGACCTAGTACCTATTCAAAATACTGCCTGCATATTTAGTATCGAAACTCAACGCCACACATTTGATTGTCAATAAGGGAGAAGCAGGGGACCCCAAGAAGAGGTAGAGATTATTAAACACTAGGCACCCTTTGCCTATATTTTAAAAATATAAAAACAAAAACATTCAAAAATCCAAAAAAATCTTAATTTCATATAAAATATTATTATTTCGTACGTATCATTTGGCACTTTGGCACTTACATACATACATAAAAGAATTAGAAGGGCCGAGTGTCAGCCGGGACGGGCGGAGATAGATGGGTCAGAGGTGCGCTTATAAAACGTCGCCATTGTAAAAATAAGTGACCTCTTTGGCTATGAAAAGGTTAAAAGAAAAATCTCCCGGCGATGCGAGATGTTTGAACGAACGATATTGTCGGGAAAAACGAGGTGGAAACGACTCAAAGTAAGTTTTGCAACTTTTACAATTTTACACTAGATTCATTTTAAATTGATATAAAAGGTTTTATAGTGTATTCCTTCTACAATGTTTTCTTATCGAAAGTTATTTAAATTTAATGTATTCTTTTATATTACTTATTTTTATTATTTGTTTTAAATATGTGAAAATCAAACTAGGGGGAGACCTCGGTTGACCTTCGAAAGCACAGTATTAAAGGTACTGGAGGAAGATCACGTAAAAAGCAAGAGGACCCCGCGGAGGGCATGTATGAAGAGGTTGATTCGTAATGAATCACGATAAAGCAAGCAACACAAAACATATTGGTATTTTTTTTATAAAAAAGCAACATTTGGTTATTAAAGTTATGCTTGATACTTTGATTTCATATATATTTTTATTTATAGTTTAATGTTTAATATTTGAATAAAGAATATTTTGAATTTGAATTTGATAGGCAGAGGGAGCCTAGTGTTAAGATACTCTACGATTGGCCTCAAGATATTAAGTAGATTATTTTTAGTCTCTGTTAATATTTTGTTATAATGAATATTTTTTTAATCATATTTAAAAAGAAAAGGGTTCAGTTTAATTCTTTAACTAATAGCTTTCGAAGCGGAGTAAACAGAAGCGATGAATGATTACCTAAAACAGAAAATAATTACACGTCTTTTGGGTTAGTTACAAAATTAAATTCAAAAACAATATTAATTAAGTTAGGGTGAGTGTGTACAGTAGATATAGCAGCAAGGTACGTGTCGGCCATGGCGATGACCACAGCGGGTGACTCTTGGCAAATGATAAATATCCCCGGACAGGTCCCAGGACGGACCATTAGTTAGTGGGTTTATCACACCTTTATATGTCGTATGTATTATTCAATTTCGCTTTGTCTTTTCTTTAACACAATATATCTTTTTGTCACTTCAAGTTGATTTTCTGATTTCTTTTGTATATTACATGTTATTATATAACTTCGGGTCAGTCGTGGCGCTGGGGCACAAAGTGTGACTGTAAACGGTAGAGGTTGTGGATTCGATCCCTACTCTGAGGTATGAATTATTTTTTATTTATATTTTTGAATTCTTCGCTCTGGTATCAAGGCAAAAGCGTGGCGTTGAGTTCCGCTACTCAACACGCAATGCCACCAGAATTGGGCAGAAAGTGGGGATCGGAAATATCTTAATGAGAACGGAGTGTCGTAACTGCTACGAAATATAATTTTACAGTATTTTAAAATTATAATAAAAAAATAGTGGTAAGGTGAGTAAAGCAATTTAATTTCGTAGTAGAGCCCGCTTCCCCAGCGCTTAATTCCTTGGAATGCCTCTTAAATGGCTAATAAATAATTTGTCGGTACTAAGAGTGTCGAGGTGGAGCGGAGCAGCCGGCAGGCGCGAACCGGCAGTAGAGCCGCTATCAAGAAATTTAATTTCACTGAATCTCTGTAGGGTAATTATATGCTAAAATAAGAACGTTTTTCAAAAAGTGGTGGCAAATTTACTGTAGTTTTTTTTTAATATGATACTTACTTTACATTTATTAAAAATGGCGAAACTCAACGCCACGCTTTGCCTGGACACCAGAACGAAGAATAAAAAACATTAAATATTTCTTCGTGTGCTAATCGAACTCACAACCTGTGGCGTTTACAGTCACACTATGCCACGAATGGCCTCAAATATTTTCTTAATATATACTAAAGATATATTTATATTCTACAAGATAATACACAGCTTTTAAGCACCTTTTACGAATGCAAACACGTTCGAGTCGATGCTGACGTAGGTTGTGTAATATTTACCTTCAAAGACAAACATTATAGGTACGCCGGCTAAGTTCGTGTTTGTTTTGTTTTCCGCGAGCTAATTTGTTCCCATATTTTTACTACGTAAAAGCTACGAAAGCCCACGTTACCTTGTTTGACCAGATCTTTTAAAAATATTTTCAGTTTTTTATAATTTAGCTAAAGAAAAATGTTATTTTTTAAATCTTTTTTGCTAACTATTAGGTAAAAATTAAATAAAATGCATTTTGACAGGATATTTACTCAAATACTGTAACTTTAATCCGCCTACGTTTTACATTTCATTTTACATTGGGCGGCGCGGTGTATTAGCTATAACGTCGTTATTTTAAATGGCTTGAATTTATTAGATATTAAAAAAAATATAAAAAATAGACATTTATCGTTTTAATATTTTTAACAATATTACGACTACATAGCAGTAGATAACATGTAATATGTACCTACTATCTACAAACACTTAAATTTAATGTTATACAGTTTAGATGTATAAACAAGAGAAGCAGTTGAGTGGCTAGTCGAAGCTCAGGGGCACAAGCGTATAACTGTGACCGTGACAGGTTCGATTCCCACTCGAGGAAATGAAATATTTAATATTTTCATTTCTTCACTTTGGTGCCAAGGCAAAGCATGGTGTGGAGTGCGTTGAGAAGCAATGCCTAAAGAATTCGGCGAAAAGTGTTGAGCGGAGTGTCTTAACAGTAGATTACCTCTGCCTACAATGCCACAGCGGGAAGCTGATAAAATGCATAAACAAATATATAGATAGGTACATTTCCAGTAATGAAATATTTATTTACATTTATATTTTCATTTTTTCGCACTGGTGTCGAGGCAAAGGGCGGCGTTGAGTTCCACCACTCAACAAGCAATATTTCAAGAACTTGGCGGAAAGTGGGGAACGGAGTGTCTTAACACTAGGTTCCCTCTGCCTACCCTGCTGAATGTGGAATACAGCGTGTAGCTGATTAACATTTCCAATATTGGAAGTACATTACATTACTTAAAATGACCACTTTCTTACTTTAATTTATAAATGAACTCTACATGGTAAGGAACCTATGGATTAAACCTCCTTTCCCATCCCTCGAAATTCATTAACCCCGGTATTTAGGGGCACATCGTTACCCTAGAAAGTAATTTATGCGGCAACCTGAAGCTAACAGTTCATTCATACGGTGTACCCGTCAGCGGAGCTTTACGACGCCCAAAAGCAATATTACTTACGCTGCTTACAGCTTATTCCAATTACATATATGTAGTTTATATATGCTTTTTAAACAACAATAAAATTTTATAACCATTATAATAAATGTAAAACATATTAGGTATTTATTAGCAGTACCTTCTTTTCACGCACGTTTTACACGCTGCATCCCGCAAGTAGCAAGATAGGCAGATGGAGTGTCTTGACACTCCTTCCTTTCCTCGCAAAGAAAGGAAGTTTCCGCCTAAATTCTAATTCTTGAAACATAGCGTGTTGAGTGGCGGAACTCTACATCACTCTTTGCCTCAACACCAGTGTGGGTTCGATTCCCACTCAACAAATGAGTGGAAATCGGACCCACAACATGTCACGTTTACAGTCACACTTTGTGGTCTTGCACCAATATGGCCTCAATGGAATAATTATATGTTAAAATGACTTTTTAATACATCTACGCGTATCATCATTGTGGTTACACATAATATTATGGTGGCTTGCCATATGCTACGTATTTGACAACGGATATAAAACAATTTATATGAATAAGTACAACAAACTTATCAATTTAATACAAAAAAGGGGCCAGTTGTGGCGTAAGGGTACAAAATATGACTGTAAAAGTTGTGACTGAGAGACTGAGACTGAGACTGGTTGTGGGTTCGATCCCCACTCGGGGCAAGGAAATATTTATTTAAATTTATATTTCTGTTTCTTCGCTCTGGTGTCGAGGCAAATAGCGTCGTTGAGTTCCGCTACTCAACACGCAATGCCTCCAGAATTCGGCAGAGAGAACTGAGAACTTAACACTGGAAAACTGAGTGTCCTGACACTAGGTTCCCTCTGCATACCCTGCTGCGCGCGGGATGCAGCGTGAAGCTGATTAATTTTTTTTTATACAAAAAGAAAAACATTTTATTTACTGCTTATATACAATTACAAAGATAATAGGAATAATATACAGTAATATTTAAGATAATTAGAAATAATATTTATGCGAAGCCTAGACGTGCTACGAAAAATTTAACTTAGTCGATGCCCAAAACTTTAAAACATGAAAACTGCACCTAGAATTTCTTTTATAAAGCAAACGCTCACAAAGAGAACTGAAAAATTAAACGCTCTGCGAAGTGTAAAAGAGGGTTAAAGTTTGTGACCGGCTCCAGATATTCCTCGCAGAATATCGAAAAGCAATAATCGACATCGTTCAGTCTTAATAGAGACTTAAATTTAAGTAAATTTAATTTTATTTATGTATGGTTTTTTAAATTAATATATTTTTTATATTAAAATGTTTGTTGTATTAAAACGTTTTTATATAATGTGTGGACTGTATAACTGGTAGGTAATGCAGAAGTACTAGGAGTTTAATTTTGATTAAAAATTGTTAATATTTTTTTAATCTGTATAGTTAAAGATAATCTTTAAAATTATTCATTAATTCAATTATTCAATATTTATCTATAGTAAAAAAAAACACTTTTCTCCAATAATAAGAATTTTAAAATTTGTATATTTGTATAAAATTACAAGTATTTATACTAGATTATGACAACCTTACATTTTACAACTGTAAAGCAAAAAATAATTGACACTGATTTAAAAAAGACAAGGAAAAGGAGAAGACTAAAATAACAATTAAGCAGTGGCATCGTAGAGCGACATGTATGGCGGTGCTTCTCGTGGCACGTGGTCCATACAGATAGTTCATATGCAGTTTCTGTGCCAACTAACTGTTCGATTATTATCTTTAGGTACCTCACTTTCCGCCAGCGCAGTGGAAGCCTAAGACCAGCTGTATAGTGTAATGAGTTCACAAATTGCTTTTGGGGTTATTAAAATGCAAACGCTTCCATTTCGTCTTAGCGACTCTTCGTTTTATGTGTTAATGTGGTTATGTAATTTTTAGAAGTTTAACTTTGATTATGCTGTGCTGTCGTAAGTATATTAGGCACGTATTTATTAATCGATCTTGAGATATCGATTTTATTCTTATTTATGCATGAAAACATCATCTCAGGATCGATTCCAGCGTTAAGAGGCTTTTATACGGGCCTTAGTATGCATTATTTTAATGTGGTAGTAAATCAAATAACATTTTTGTATTACCTAATTTATATTAAATTATTGATATCCCAACATTATTACTGCTATGTATTAAAAGCGTAGATAGGTTAAGGTATATATATTTTTACCAACAGCCTGGTGAGCAATTTAGAATGTAAAAAAAGTAGTGACCACTCACTACGCTGTCCTTACCTACTCCTCACTAATATCTAAGAAACTTTCCCCATTAAATAAACGTTTCCTTGTAATTTCTGACATCGTCTATAACCAAAAACAACAACACTAATGACGTTCACACCTACACCACGACCACCACAGCAACAAATTGTTATTAATGAGTGACAACAAAGTTTGGTGCCTGTCCATGCATACTGCAGCTATCTAGGGCGGCCTCAGCTCGGCGGCAACAAAGACCGACGCAGTAAACTGTTGTGACAGTTACGCGACGTGCAATTACCAGTCAGACACGAGCTCAATTATACTTCCCTAGCTGTTTCGTACGGGAAGTAAAATGTAGGTTTATTGCAGATCATATTATTATAGTGTTATTAGTTTTAATTTTGGCCAGTCGTGGCGTAGCGGCACAAAGTGTGACTGTAAAACAGACTGGTTGTGGGTTCGATCCCCACTCGAGGAGATGAAATATTTACTTAAATTTATATTTCCATTTCTTCGCTCTGGTGTCGAGGACAAGCGCGGCGTTGAGTTCTGCCACTCAACACGCAATGCCTCAAGAATTCGGCAGAAAGTGGGGAACGGAGTGTCTTAACACTAGGTTCCCTCTGCCTACCCTGCAGTTTGCGGCATACATCGTGAAGCTTTCTTCTTTCTTTATCTTTGAATAATTGATATGTGTTGTATATTGAAAAATAATAACAATATTCAACACATACCAATTACATATAACAGGATAAACATAAGAAGTCTATGAATAAAAATATTAAATATTTAATTTCCTTGACTGGTACTTGAACCCACTAACAGTCGCAATTACAGTCGCACCCTCGTGCCTCTGCACCACAACCGAACACCTCATATAATTAAATGACACCTTATATTTAAGAGGTATGTCCAGTTTACATTTAAACAAGCTTAATTTCATATAAATCGATAATTTAATATAAATTGAATATAAATAATTTATGATTAAATACAATTCAATGAACTCAATATTAAATATTTAACTCAAAAACCTAAATATTTATACATATATAGAAGATAAAAAAAAATAAAAACATATATTACTTTAACACAACACACGGAAAAGCGGTACTCTAATTATGTACATATCTAAAGTTAATCCCCGCACTGTTTATTCATGAGCATTAAAGTATCGTGTATGCCCGTGCATGCACAGATCTGGGGCAGGCGACGCTCGAGCGGAAGTAAGAGGGGGCTTGGGGAACTTGCGACGGTTACGCGATTCGCAATTGTGCTCCAGACAGGGTGGATTGGAGTTTTATTGTTCGAATTAAGAAGTTTAAATGCACTTTGTTTTGTATTATACTTAAATATATGTGTTAAAATGTATTAAAAGTCATTATATTAATCGTTTAAAACGTAATGCGAGTAGGATTCGGCCACCGAGGTTTTCGTATCAATTTTAGTATGGTAGGTCAACGGGAAGTACAATTTATAAAAGTTGACAAACCAAAGCTTGCGGGTTTTGAACTGATTTTGTATGGGAATGAAGAACAAATATATCTAATACTTATTTAGAAAACGTTCAAATTTTTATACGTTTTCTAAATAAGTATTTTTCTTTCCTAAGTGTGGAATAACACTTTAAAAATGTTTAAAAATATATCTAAATTTCTGATATTTTTTATCTATGAAACAACTATAAATTTTAACTCATAATTTTGTCTTTTATTTGTATTGTAAGTTCTCACTTCAGTCGATTTGCATACAAAAAAACACAGCAAAATTGACGCACAAATGCTCGTAGCATTTGTGCGTCAATTTTGCTGTGCTTTTAATTGCGCTGACTTAAAAGATTTTTCTGTGCTTCAAAGGAACATAGACTTTAACATATAATATCAAATTTAGTATTTCACGTCCAAGCTATCTCCAGTTAAATGTTCTTGAGACATGGATAACAATATGATATAGGATCCTATAAGGTTTCCCTTTTTACCTAAAACAACACTAAAAATAAATTTATTTGTTATGTTTCTACGAATAAATTATAAATTGCAAAAAAAACATAGCGTCATTTTGCTATATTCTCTCAGTTCTATACGAGAGACACTATGAAACTAAAAAATATCTTATTTTCGTTTGAATTTCCATTGTAACGTGCGACGCACTCGTGTTCACAGATAGCGTTTTGGTTTTATTTTACCATTAAATTGCTGTGCAACTACAAAAGCCAACTACAATATTGATTTACATAACTTTTTTGCCCGTCGGTATTTAAGAACAACTTATATACGGCATTACATGAAATATGTTGTTTTTTTTTTCAGCTTTACCCTGTATCCCGCATGTAGTATAGTAGGCGGAGGGAGATTAATGTTAAGACACTCCATTTTCCATGTTCCGTCGAATTCTGGAGGGATTGCGTATTGAATAGCGGAAAGCGCCGCACTTTGCCTCTAGAGTCAACACTAGAGTCAAAAAATGAGAACATGTTTAAATAAATATTTAATTTGCTCGAGTGGGGATCGAACGAACAACCAGTCGCGTGTACAGTCACACACTTGTGCCTCTGCTCCACGACTGTTTTCTCTACGAAAATACTTAATATTTTTATTTCCTCGTCTTGACAACGAGGCAAATTGCAGCGTTGAGAATCGCCACTCAACACACAATGCCTCCAGAATTCAGATGCAACAAACAACAAAAAGAAGCTATAAAATTATTATATGTATATATTTTTCATATAACAAGAGAGAGAGAGAGAGAGAGAGAATTAACATTATAAAACGATACGTCGAACAGCTATATATAAGTACGTCGATAGTTAACAACACGTTACGTTGTCGAAGTTGAGGGACAATTAAGGCAATCACTGCAAATTGCCTGTCCTGTCATGCGCTCCCTTCGCCTTTAACACGCACGCAAAATCGATCCGGGTTAATTACAAAGTAGGTATAATAAATTTTGCAACAATGTATGTATGTATGTATGTATGTATGTATGTATGTATGTATGTATGTATGTATGTATGTATGTATGTATGTATGTATGTATGTATGTATGTATGTATGTATGTATGTATGTACGTATGTATGTATGTATGTATGTATTTATGTTTCTTTTAACGTATTTAGTACCAGCTTTTGTTGTCAGATAGCTTCTGATTTGGTTATTAATTATTTAAATAAGGCAACTGAAACAAAACAGGAGATAAATTTCGTTGAGGCAAAAGCACGTCACTGTAAAAGACGGTTGTGAGTTCGATGCCCATTTAAAGAAATGTGATATTTAATTTTTTGCATTTTTCGCGTTCTGGTAACAAGGCAAAGCAAGCCGTTGAGTTCTTCATTTACTTAATCAAATGCATATACATTTAAATACAAAACTAATATAAATTAAGTTAATTAATTGTTTAAATCGCTTTATTACTTTTCTAGCAAAGTTATGAATTTAATGAACTAAAGCACACCTTTTTACCGTCTTTGATACGAATAAAGATAAATTCAACGAGAGTATTTACGTGACTCTGCATCAGACTAATAAGGAAAACAAAAGAGTGTTGGTCCTGTTTAACTTTTAAAGCTTCACATTAAAACTTTATCTAATTAGGCTGCTTCTTTGTTCACATCCCACATGCTACCTATGTTTATGAGAAAATGAAAATGCTTCTGGTAAAACCGTAAAATATACATTTTTTTTAGGAAATTAAAAATTAAAGTAGCTTCACGCTGTATCCCGCACACAGCAGGGTAGGCAGAGGGAACCTAGTGTTAACACACTCCGTTCCCCACTTTCTGCCGAATTCTGGAGGCATTGCGTGTTGAGTGGCAGAACTCAATGTCGCGCTTAACCTCGACACCAGAGCGAAGAAATGGAAATATAAATTTAAGTAAATATTTAATCTCTTCGAGTGGGGATCGAACACACAACCAGTCGGTTTTGCAGTCACACCTCGTGCCGCTGCGCCACGACCGGCCTCAAATTTTAGGAAATGACAATTTTATATGAAAACGCGTGGTGCATATAGAAGAATAACTTATGTTATATATTAGATTTCAAAGAAAAAATTCGCTATTTTTTAAGACAACGGCTTCTTCATTTAAAACAAAAAAAAAATACGTAAAATGTATACTCATATTAAGCTGATGATGACGATTAGGTTGAAAAATTTATTTTCTTGAACACATTGATCCCAGAAACTGTTTCTCTAAATTGAAAAATACTTTTTTTATCGGATAGTTCACTTGTCGAGAAAAGCTATTATGAGTAAAGCTTATATAACTACTTCGATAATAGACTAAGCGCGGCGTTGAGTTCTGCCACTCAACACTCAATGCCTCCAGAATTCGGCAGAAAGTAGGGAGCGAAGTGTCTTAACACTGGGTTCCCTCTGCCTACCCTGCTGTGTGCGGGATACAGCGTGAAGCCGATCTAATTACTTCGATAATCGTGTCCTCGTAGCTTCCTGCAGGTACTTTCAGTGAGAGTTACCGTGCGTTCTCACTTGCATTTACAGATACTGTTTGTATAATTTATTTTCTGTACAGGGCAAAATGAAATCAAGAACTTGGCGGAAAGTGCGGAATGGAAGTGTGTTAATGGAAACGGAGTGCCATAATACTAGATTCCCAGGTTCCCTCTGCCGACCCTGCTATAACATTGGATATGCTTAATATTGAATACATTTGCAAAATTTTCAAAAAATAGTTTTCCTCAAATTAGATTAAATAAGTTTAGACATAAATGGTGGGAAAGACCTACGACGCGACAGTTCAATATATTTTTTTTAAATAAAAATATTTTACTTAAGAACGATAAGCATTTTATTAAAAAATATATCCACATTTTTGTACATAGAAATAAGGACACAGACGCTAATCCTGTTTCCGAGCTTATGAAGCTTTAAAACATGCAAAGTAAACAGAATAAAATAACATTTAGAAAACAGTACAGAATAATTAGATGTGACCTCTTTCAAAAGAACTCTTTATATAATGTCGTTCATTAAACGACATCCAATCCGATGTTCACGAGACAGAATATACATATAATATGTATATTATTCTGACTGAAATCCTTGTCAATATTGTGACGCAACTAGAATTTTTTTTTAACTTATTGCGCAATGATATTAAGATCAAAAGCTTAGCAAAAAAAATGTGTACTTAGCACGTTAGGTGTTTTCCAGGAAAATGTCAACAAGCAGAAGTAAAAGAGAAGAGATTGCAAAAGGAGGAGAATCTTTAGTAGATACACAAGATAAGTAGAAATAAAGTTTACGCTTTTTTAACAAATTTTTTTATTTAGCTTCACGCTGCATCCCGCACACAGCAGGGTAGGCAGAGGAAACCTAATGTAACACTCCGTTCCCCACTTTCTGCTGAATTCTGGAGGCATTGCGTGTTAAGTGGCAGAACTCAACGCCGCGCTTTGTCTCGACACCAGAGCGAAGAAATGAAAATATAAATTTAAGTAAATATTTCATCTCTCGAGTGGGGATCGAACCCACAACCAGTCGGTTTTACAGTCACACTTTGTGCCGCTGCGCCAGTAAAAAATACAAATAAAGCTTATACACGAAGATATAAAGTCTGGAGATAACGGTTAATCACTTCAATCCGTACAAATGACTGCAGCTTATTTAAAGTACAACTAATTTCTTAATTAAGCGTCTCCGCCTGTACCGCGTATCGAAACTGAAGTTCAACATCTGATCCTTATAAAATAAGGAATAGCTCTAAGTTTAAGCCAATGTTTTAAGGCTTTTTTTTTAAAAAAAGACAACATGCCTGCTAACCCTAAACTCTATTTGTGACAACTTCGGTTTATTGTACGTTCCACAATAAAACAATCGTGTTATATTGACAGGTAAATTGCAGGTTTAATTTTGTTTTAGCTTCACGCTGTATCCCGCACAGAGCAGGGTAGGCAGAGGGTGCCTAGTGTTAAAACACTCCGTTTCCCACTTTCCGCAGAATTCTGGAGACATTGCGTGTTAAGCGGCGGAAATAATAGTAAAAACAAAAGGGATCTGGGATACAGCGTAAAACAAAAAAAAATACAAATAATAAAAAAATATATTTCGTAGAAGCTTGTTCAATCAGTGTGACGTCAATAAATAAGAGTAACAAAATAACATGTTTTATATAACGTTAACTTTATTCATAGAAATTCAGTTTGTACTCTACGGTTGTGTGTGGAATGCTTTGAAACTATGGAAACATTAAACTATGCGTAGTTCCACGTGTTTGCTCTGGCTCTATTTGTGGCGCTTTGGGTTTATTTTGCGTTCCACAATAACCAAATCGTGTTATATTGACAGTTAAATTGCATAGGTTATTAATTGCAAAGGTTATTTTATTTTAGCTTCACGCTGTATCCCGCACACAGTGTGGTAGGCAGAGGAAACCTAGTATTGAGACACTACGTTTCTCATTTTTAACTCGAAGCCGTGCTTTAACTCGACAACAAAGTGGAAAAAAATAAAACGTTAAATATTTTATTTCCTCCAGTGGGAATCGAACCCACAACACGTCGCGTCACACGCTTGTGACTCTGCATCACGACTGGTCTCAATATCAAGGTTTAATATTATTTTTTATCCAACATTTATACACAACACCTTTATCAATTCTATATTATGTTTATAATGTGTAACCTAATGCATTTAAAGTTTTTTTCTCTTATAATTTCAAAATAAAAGATATTTATTTTGGCAACTATTTAACATACTAAACTAAACCGCTTTCTAGATGAGCTTGTCGTGTGTTAATATATTATAGTTACTCCTTATTTTTATGTGAACGTACCTTTCAACCTAATATTTTTTTAATAAATTTCTTTTACTGAAAAAGCCATCCTACTAGAATAATAAAAAATAAATATATAAAATATAAGAAAAACCGCGATTGGGTCACTTGTGTAATACAAACTTCACCCGGAAATTATCCAACAATTAAAATAAAAAACCAAAAGGATGGCAGAAAGAAGAAAATTAAATACCCAATATATAAGTTAAAAAAGATTTATTTATTTTAGATTCACGCTGTATCTCGCATAATATCAGGATAGAGAGAAAGTGCTTAGAGCCGAGACACCAAATACTGGGTTGAGTGGCATAAATCAACACCGCCTTTTGTCTTCCCGGACTCCGCTCTAGTCAAATAAAAATAATTCGATTTTTCACGTGTGTGGATTTCGGTTCTTATTGAGAGTAGGTATTGGTACCTACATGTATTTTAATGGAAGAGGAAGCCTATTGTTAAGACACTGTTCTCTTTGTGTTCAATTATTGAAATGGCCTCCTCTTACTTTGTCGTACATATTTTATATTACACACAGCCATATAATATAATACAATAAAACGTAAATTTATTTTTTCATTTTAAAGTTAATAATGGCACGGTCATTATTAAAAATAATCTTTATTTTTATCGTTTGTAATAAGTATAATTAAACTAAACATATTCTCTAAACAAAATAACACACTACATTTTATAAATAGTAAGTATATAACAGGTCGAGACAACTGCCTGGTTTTAATAAACCAATTAATACCTATGCTATGTTTATGATGGGATTGGAAAGGAATCGTCCACTATGAGCTTTTGTCAATGGGTAAAACTATCGATTCCGACCTCTACTGTCAGCAACTGATGAGGTTAAAAAAAGCTATTGAGAAAAACCGGCCGGTGCTGGTGAATAGAAGGGCCAGAACATAGAAGGGCCTAGTTGCCATAAGATGGCAACAAGTTATCGATCAAAAGACATACATATTATAAATAAATAAAAAAATATATTTAAAAAAATCCTTTGTATGAACAATACGAAAATACTTTTGCCCCGACCTTATATCAGCGTTGCCAGATGTCCCGATTTTGGCGGGACGTACCGATTTTTAGCCTCAAAACTAAGTGTCTAGATCAGGAAAAGCATAGTCTTGCCTTTCACGGACTATTCCACGTACGGTGAGAAATCTTTTATAATAAAGTAACGTTATGATTTCAATTTGTTACTAATAATTTCATAGAAATACTATTAAGTATAGTCATACGTTACTTAAACTGTAATTGAACTGCCTCACATAATATGAGGCAGTTAAGTTATATTAAAACAAAACAATATCATTTAAGTGAAGTGGTGTTCTTCCATTAAAGACATTTTATATTGATATCCATCACCATTGAAAGCTTTATGTAAAATTGAAATAAATGGATATAATAAATTAAATCCTCATTATTTATTTATTTTTTGTCCCGAAAGACTCCTACTTTTTTACTTAAAATGTTTCTAAAATCACGCTTTTCACCGAGAGAAGAGCTGGCAACGCTGGTGTATATTACCATTTCCCTTTGTGTCGATAAAGCCTACATTTCTATAGGTAGATTTCGATAGATAAAGCAATGCCCAAGAGAGCTGTCGAAGACAATGACTAACATAAATTTTAAGCAATACCATTAAAACTTATTTTTTATTTTATACAATACCATGATTTAAAAAAATATTCGATATTTGTTTTGTATTTATTTAGAAAAAAATGCATTGCATTGCTTCGTATAGGTTGTATATATTGTAAGAAAGAAAAATAAAATAATTTAAATGAATTATAATATTTCTTAATTAAATATGAACAGTTATTAATTCCAAAAGATCGTGATAAATAAATACACGTAATATATTACAGCGCAATACGATTTAACAGCTAGTAAATATCTCGCGCTAAACTCTAAGTTGCTGTTTCATTTCATTTCTCGTTTCAATATAAGTTAGTAGCTAGTTCAAATCAGGAAACGAAATCATAAAAATAAAGTTGGCTGGATTTGCCTATAAAAAAGTTTTCACTTACCAATCATTCTATCGTCGAGCTACTTTGGAAAACCGCCGACTGTTGTGCTTATATAATAGTTTGAAAGTTTTTATCACTTATCAGAATGTTGAATAAGTTAAATTTTCAGTCAATGAGTTAAAATTATATAAAAAAATATTTAAATACAACTTAATTTATATAGACAGAGACTATTCTATCAGCAGTAGACAAAAGAAAAGGGAAATAGTGAAGATTCAGAAGGAAGTACACGCTTTGAGTGTCCCGAAACGACTGAACCTTATCCGGGGTGGATTTTCCCACTTTCCGTCGACGATTGGGCATTTACATACCCCCAGTAGCGCGCGCATTTCATATTTCTTTCACGTGCCATCTATGTGGTAGAGTAAAAGACAGAAAGAGAACGACTCATAGAACTACTTATAATTTTAGTTTAGGTCTATTGAACACTAGATGGCATTAACGCTACACGATTCCAGTGAAACTTTTAGATTGTTGTAACAGTACATTTTTCTCGCAAAAGATGGCATCTTAATTTAAATTCTGTATTTTTAAGACAATGTTGGAATTGTACTATACACGCAATGGTTCAGGGTTCGTTCTCTTCGTACAATAATTATATTTGAAATTTTGTTCTTATGATATGGTAATATGAAATGTGGCGTTATGTTGTGCTATCTAATATGTAATCACATTAAAATGGGAGATATATAGAATGCAAAACACTTAGTGCGTAACGTCACACTCAGAAAAATAATAAAAAACACCCTAAGTACAGTCGTAGCGCAGGGGCACAAATGTGTGAATGTAAACGCGACTGGATGTGGGTCAATTCTCGCTCGAGACAATGATTTATATATTCATTTCTTCGTTCTGGTGTCGAAGCGAAGTGCGGCGTTGAGTTCCGCCACCGCCACAACACACAATGTCTCCTGAATTCCGTGGAAAGTGGAGAACCGAGTGTCTTAACACAAGGGTTTCCTCTGCCTACCCTGCTCTGTGTGCAGGATACAGTTGTAGCTAGTTTGAAGCACTGTTAATAAATTGTATATTTATTCAAGCACCCTCTTATGCTTTTTCTGGCATTAATCGCGGCTATTGCCAGGGTTTGCCTTTCTACTCAACCTACTCCATTTTGCACAGTCTTAAGCGTTCTCGGTGTAACCAACGATTGGATCCCATGTTCTGCTTTACGACTACGACATCCAACCAGCGCTTCCTAGGGCGTCTGAGAGGTCTCACCCCAGGGACTAATTTAATAAGACACTTGCGTCAGACATAGTTCTTAGGCCGGCGCGTAACGTGGCCAAACCATTCTAGGTGACGGCGTAACCGCTACCTCACAGACTCCAAGACTACCTCGAATGTGTTACGTATGCGGTCAGCGCGTTACGCCGCACATCCACCTCAGCATCTTCATTTCCGTGACGTGAGGCTCCTGAGTGTGCGAGATAGTGCTGGCCACATGAAAAGCCACCAAATGTTCTATACTGAATATTTAAAGCACTGCTGGAGAATGGACTTAGTCCTCTTCAACGTCACACCATTGTGCTCGATCTTCGCCTCATTTCTTCCAACCGTTTCCAACAATTTCAATAAAGTACTATATAACGTCATTGTGTCAATGTGTTTAAGGGGAAAATAGTACCTATTCAAAAAAGGCGGCGTTGAAATCCGCGATTCAAGACGCAATTTCTCGAAAATTACAATACAACAGAATGTCTTACCACTCGGTTCCCTCTGCCTACCCTGCCGATACGAGATACAGCGTGAAGCTGGAAAAAATAATACCTATATTCTTATTTTAATCGGTCTTGTGAGGTCACAGCATTGACCAAAAAATCCCTCTGAGTTTATTGCAGCGTTTCTACTCACAATTAGTTGACAATAAAAAAAATAACCATTTAACTTGTCATTTAAAAATATATATATACGGAAGGCTGCAATTTTAAATTTTACACACCCACCACTTACGTCATTCTAACACGTTATTAGATATAACTATTTGCCTTGATACCAACCTA
This sequence comes from Heliconius erato x Heliconius himera, assembly GCA_013421005.1. Classification (NCBI taxonomy): domain Eukaryota; kingdom Metazoa; phylum Arthropoda; class Insecta; order Lepidoptera; family Nymphalidae; genus Heliconius; species Heliconius erato x Heliconius himera. Next base: position 108,374 of record JAATLQ010023125.1, on the reverse strand, counting down.
CTGAGATAAATATCGGTGTAGGTAGTTGTAATTATATTAAAACCATTTGCATCGTGCGAGAACTGAACTCGTGACCTATGGGATCAGAAAGCAGCTACTGTTATCAGAGTGAAATGGCCGTCTTTATTATATAAAGATAAAAATGTAAAGAATTAAATAAAATAAACAACGTCGGCCAACGGTGTAGTTTTTTTTTCGATATAAAAATTTAAAAATTTCTATAGTACGCAAGTTTTTTTGTCATATAATAATACAAGCATCACTTTTTATATAAACAACAGTTGTTTTACCTCAACATGTTTTTTTTGGATCACTCCAACCATTTGCTTTCCACTAAGTACATCGCTATAGCTTATTGACTGTTTAAAATAAAAACTATCTAAATTTTAGATGAAAATGTTTTAAAAAAACTATAATAAACCATTAAAAAAATTGTCTCTGTACTTTTGCGAAAAAATAATGTATGTAATCTTAAAATAACTAATAGAACATAAATGTATGATTTTTTAATTTTTTTATCTGTCTGTTTGTACACGCACATCTTCTGAAGTACAGGACCGATCTGAATTAAACTTTTCTGTTGTGTAGTTATTAGCTTCTAGCAGGATCTAAGTATGCTATGTTTGATTTTGAAGACTTCCACACCTGGAAAATGTGAAGAACATAATGGTGGTAACAGTTTAGTTAAAGTAATTAGAATCCATAAAACGCCTTAGCAAAAGATTGTCAATCGGTGTTTTCAAAATAACCGTGATTTTTAAGTTATATATATAGTTATTAACGCGATACTAATACACAAACAAACTATTTAAATAAAATATGTGTCTGCCTTTGTTTCCGGTCGAATTATCTCTGGAAAAGCTAAACCGATCTTTATTGGATTTTCTCTGTCCCATAGAGGAGCAACATATAAGCTACTTTCTATCCCGGAACTCCCGCAAGATAAAGATTGGCGTAGGGAAAACTGTGTTTGCCGTGCTTTCGTACCTACATAGATATGAAATATTTATTTTTCCTTTTAAATACGACATTTCAAATTGAAAAAATAATAAAATCTTTAAAAAATATAATAAGGATTTATTAAGTTTAAGAATTATAATCACGGTGTATTAACAATAAAGATCAGGGATGGCGAAAAAATTGCTTGCGTGTCACAAATGACACGTTTGTTAATTTTGATGTCACGCACAAATAGGGTCATGTATGATCCAGTTTTGGTATTCTGTGTTAAGTAAATATTACAAATTAAATTAATATTTGCAAAATTTACTAATCAAAGAGCGAAAGAACTTATAAATAAACATAATGAAATTCGCGAAGACAATTTAATTGAATCATGGGTAGGTGTAGATGTAATGGAATTACGTGCTTTCTGCAAAGTACTAATTTTATCTGGAAGGTTTAGAGAAACAAAAGAAAGTCCAGTTAATTTGTGGTATTCCACAAATAAATCTTTAACAAAACCTATTTACAAAGCTTGTATGAGCCAAACCAGCGTTCGGGTCACCTGATGGTAAGTGATCGCCGCCGCTCACGATCTCGTGCTACCCCAGAGGAACTACGAACGTTGACGGAAGGTGGAGATAGAAGCGCTTTTTGAAGGTACCCATGTCGTTCTGACCTGGAAACACTGGTAGGCCATCCACAGTAGCATGGCGCGTGGAAGAAATTTCCTACGAAACCGCACAGTAATGGAGTGCCACGTATCCAAGTGGTGTGGATGGTATTTAAGTTCGTGACGTACTGTGCGGTTAGAAAATTCGGCGGCAGGTAGTAGGCCAAACAGTTCTTCAGAACACTCCCTATGATAAATGCGCTAGAGAACGCACAGCGAGGAGACGACTCTACGCAAAGCCGAAGTGTCCAGCCTCTCATAGATTATTGGGTCCCCAATGATTCAAACGGCTCTACGTTGTATGCGATCAAATAGCTCAAGCTGTTACTGGGGTGCACTAGCCCAGAGATGAGAACAGTACTCTAAATGAGGCCAAACCTGGGGCCTATACTAGGGAAATCGGTGTTTTGGCGCGAAATATTCTCACTGCTCCAGTTTCTTCGAGGCCAACTCGGCCTTGTTTCCCGGATGAACACGGTGGATACTGGCAGTCATAGGGCGTGGGTTTATACTCCCCTTATGGGGAATGTGTTGAAAGACTGGCGATACGATAAATGAATCCCCATTTTATCATCATCCTCATCCCCATTTTTTCATCATCCTTTAGTGGTTAACGCGCAAATTTGTGTCATCGGGGGGTTGAATTGAACCAAGTTCCTTTCAACACTCCACTATGAGGTTGTGTTGCAAGATATATTTTTAATACCGAAATTCCCGAAGAGTAGGGGTTATCACGGGAAAAAAGGCGTTTGTTCCTAGATCGATATGAAATAACTAAAGATTTTTATATTAAATACGACAGTTTTTGCCAGCAAGAAAATCAAATAAAATACCAAATGATTTAAATTACAATTTATAAATATTTGATTTTATAAAATGGAAGCGGGCGAAACCTCGCAAGTCTGAAATAAAAACGTAGATAATAAATAAATATATACCACATATTCAATAAATTGTGTATGAAATTTCATAATATGTAATAAAAAAAATAAAGAAAAATGGTGAAGTTTTGCGTTAAAACTGTAATTAGTCATTTAATAAATCATAAATTGTATTGAAGGTAGGATTCAATAATTATTAGATTGGACTTATATATATTTCCCGACTGCTAAGGAAGGGTTATGTTTTTCACGCGTATCTTGTATGTATGTACCTATAAGTAATTCTTCAATCAATAAAATCTTTACCAGGAACCTCGCATAATTTAAAGAGGTCCCGACTGTTAATCCTAATAAATGATTGGGCTTGTTTATTTTCTTTTTAGTTTTATGCAGTCGGGGTTTTTGTTTTTACAAATATATTTTTTTTATTTTTATGATTCAAATAAATGTTTTTACTACGATTGAAAACTGGAGTAGTTTATTTATTCTTGTTTCTATTATCATTTATGAGTAATAAATAAATTGCGTCCACAAACACACTGTATTACGTTAGACATAAAATAAATGACGCAAATTATAATTCTAAACAATTACTAATGTTTCATGCGTCTTACATACCACGTTTTTTCTTCCCCATCAAAGCAATTTTACAAATTCTCTCTGGGTCTATTTTTTTTTTCAAAGCAAAAACAAACGCACAGACAAACGGCATTTTTTTTAAATTGTTTTTTTGGCTGTATTACGTTATTCAATGACATCAATAACATTTGTTCTTATACAAGGTGTAACGCGATCGAGCGATCAAAGGTTCTCTTTGGGTAGAGGGCATCAGTACCTATGCATACATTTAATTTCCAAAATTTATTAACCGATAGTTTTAAACAATTTATATAATACAAAAGCACATAATACAAAATTTATATAATACAAAAGCTTACTATTCAGGTATATTGAGAAAAAAATCACGAGCGCAGGCCCAATTGTCGGACGGTATTTGCAAATTTTCTTCAAGAATCCGATTTTTTCCAAAAAATCATAAATTTTCAAATATCTGCTGAACCACTGAAAATCCTTACTAGGTACATGGAGGTGAAATGAATAGGTACTGAGGTCCCCTACGCATAGACAACCGTAGATCCATCGATCGCGTTACATCTGTATATCTCTTCCACGTATATACACCGATCCGTCACGGTTTCAGTATAAGTATAGATTAAAATTATTATAAAATTATAAGTAATTCATTTCACAAAAATGGGAAACATATGTCCGCAACCTTAATATTACCAATTTTTGTAAATTGTACTCCCCGTTGACCTACATTCCTGAATTTGGTACAGAAACCTCCAAGAACAATCGCTTCGACAGCAGTGTAGATAGTGGGAACCTTCGATCCTAATGTTAATACACTCCCTATTAAGACGCTTCGTAATTCTCCCCCGAATTCTCGATCTCCAGAATTCGGCGAAAAGTGGGAATGGTAGTGTCTTAATGGGAACTGACTGTCTTAACACTAGGTTCCCTCTGGCTACACTGCTAAGTGTTGGATACAGCGTGAAGCTGAAAAGATAATTGATTAAAATATAAATAAATTCCACTTATACCTTAGCTAATGTCAAGATGTACTAGGAACTTTATCGCAGCTGAAGTCCTTGTGACATATTATGTCCAGCACACACTAGTAGTCATCGTAAACTTACTTGCACTTGGGAGTAAATTCTCTTTAATGCAATATATACATATATCTTTGTAGTTTTAGTGTAGCAATTGAACTGTAACTAAGACAAAAAACCTTAAAAACTGTTAGATATGTCCTTAAGCTTTAAAAGAGCAATAACCTTACAGCTATAGTGATAATATATTAATTTTATTATTATAATTCTCAAGATTAGCAATTTACAGAATATAGAATATTATATGAATTGATGATTCTGTGTTCTTAAATATAGTAATTTTATTTGTTTTCTAAGCACATTTAAACAGGTAAAATACAAAAAAATATTCTCGGCAGAAAAAAGATATTTAAATAACTACAAATAATTAAATATTATTACGTCGTAAGTAAATATGTAAAAGGAAAACTGTAAAAGTAATTAAAAGGTTAATTTTAATTTTAAATTGAGTTAAAATTAACCATGTAATAAGATTTTTTTTATTTTAAAACATTCTTATTATATGTGGTAAACTTGGGAAGTATATTTAGTAGAGATGGAAGATACGAGATGTATGCGGAAAATGCTGTCGGAATCAGGGTTAAAGCGCCTTAGCTGCCTTGATGAGATGACAAACGTCAGCACAGCTGCACGTTTCAGCTTACTCAACTTACTTGGCTACGTACTTGGCTGTTGGTACTGACGTAGTTATACCAACCTGCGGCAGCGAATCCTTCGAATTCGCTGCCGCAGGTTGGATTCGAAGGTTTATGATCGCTAAAGTGAGCGGCAAAAGAGTTAGCTGGATATTTTAGTTGATCTTCGAAAACATCATATCAAAAATACTGAAGGAAGGTCACGTTAAAAGCATGAGGACTCCCCGGAGGGCATGTGTGAAGAGGTTGATGGGACGAGGCGAAAGAGGTATGGAGAGACTGTAGCTTTTTTCGCGCCCTTCTTTCTGACTATACTCATAGATCGGCGTGAAGTTAAGTCATAAAAATTAAGGAATTCTTTACTTTTCAAAACAATAAAGTAGCTAAGTTGTGGCGCGTCGTGGGTTCGAGCCCCACATGGGGGAATTAATTAAGTATTATTTATTAATATTTTAATTTCTTCGCTCTGGTACTAAAAAAAATCGTGGGCGTTGAGTTCCGTTCAACACGCATTGCCTCGAAAATAAGGCGCAAAATGAGCAACCGAGTGTCTTAACACCAGGTTCTCTCTGCCTACCTCCTGATACAAACCTGAAAAAAAATCTCATATTATCACAGTAGAAAAAGGCCACGTAACATAATTTGGTGTGACGGTGACGAGTTATCAGTGAGTGGCGGTCGGCGGTCACACGCGAGGCGCGCCGCCGCCCCGCCGCCCCGCGCCCCGCACTCGCCCGCGCGGCGCCGCCGAGCGCGGACGGAATTCGCACGGCCGCCGCCTCGCGTCGTCACTCACCCAGTCTCAGTGTACTGGCGACCGCTCGCGACCGAGGACGAACCGCAGCTCGACGCGGGCCGCACTTATTACGCAGTTGCGAGATACGTAGACCGCGTGGGCTTCGTACGCGAGGAGCGCGAGACGTCTTCGCCTCTCGGCCACCTCTCTGGGCGAACGACGGAGTGCAACAGTGATAACGCATATCGACACCAAAAAGTTTCCACCGGCCGCGGACGGACTATAATACCAAATAAACTCGTAGCTGTGTTTTGTTAATTTGAAACTTATGAATTTTCCGGTGTTTGTGATACGCGAGGGCCGCTACGGTTTTTAGTTACGCTACAAGGTCAACGCGCCTAGAGTCGGCCGGAGATGAATTGGAAAATCGGCGCGTAGTCGCTCACGTGGTGCACGCCCCGCCCCCGCGCCCACCCCCGCCCCCGCCCCGCGACGCACTTATATTTAGCGAAAATCGCCTCTAGGGAGCGGCCCGACGGCAGATACGTACGAGCTCATCTCTGTTTATGAACGTTAGCACGACGCCACATGTTATCGGCTTCATGTAACAGGCCGATAAGGAGTTAGATAACCTTTGCGGATCGCGGACTCCGACTGATCACGTTCTGGAAATAGAAAGAAATCGGGCGAAAAAAGAGTTGGAGTTGAGTTGTGGCCTGTGCTGTGATGATAAAAGTCGAAGCTAATTTGCGCCGGTGAGCGCGGCGGCCGACACACCCACAAAAAATTCCACAGTTGAGTGATATCGCGAAACAATATGTCTTTACCTAGAGGGAGTTACCAGAGCCCGTGGTCGTCGCAGACGGCTCTCTCGGAGCTGGAAGGGGCGATGGGGGAGTTTGAGCCCGTGGGAGAATTGACAGAGGTCGGATTCGAACCGCAAACGCGCGCTCGATCCAACACGTGGCCACAGCCTAGACCAGAAAACTATGTCGATCCTGAAGACCCTGGCTCAAAGAAGAATTCCAATCAGAATCTTTCTGGTAACTATGTGTTAAATGTTGATACGGTATAAGTGGCTGTCATTACATAATCTAATAACAGTTAACGTTTGTTGTTATTATTAAGCTTGTAGTAGGAGGCACAATCGCAAAAATTTATATAAACACAAGCCAACAGATAAAAATAAAATGTAGATTTTGCGTTGTAGTTTTTGTACAACAACGTAGCGTATTGGATGTATATATATGTGTGTAGGTTTTGAATGAATGTATTGAATATAGATTATATAGTCCTTCTAAAATACAAATAGTTAGTCCCCCTTTGTTAAATAAATATATATGATCCTTCTAAAATACAAATCATGAAAAGTCCTGCTTTGTTTAAAAAAAAATTTAGGTAATGGTCCCAAGTGTCAAAATTTATTTTCTGAACAAATATGAAGGAAATTGACTATTACTGAAATAGTGTATTTTTTGGCACGTTGATTCGCTAGCTAATTATGTATATTATATACATAATAGAATGTAACATATATTTTTTTTATATCACATGTCATTTATTGAATATTTATATTGCAATTTGCATATAATAATCGCTTATATAAGCACGTATATGATTTGGATTTAAATATGACATTTAAAGGTTATTTGATAAAAAGAAATATGTAAACGAAACAGGTGTTTATAAACATTGCTTCAGTAACTCTCTATATAATGACTTATCTGTCCCTTTTAATAATATCTATAAGTTATTACATATTAGTTATTATTTTTTTAACAACCCAAAATTACATTGGACAACGTCAAAACCAAAATAATATAATAATAAACAAATCTTAAATAAAAAAAATACCTGTCATATGTTACTCTTAACACATCATAATAACGAAATAAAATACGAAATTCTATACGTTTCTAATACTTTAAAATTAAATCGAATAAATTGTATTTTTTTAAAAGTGAAAAATTATTTCCACTATTGTTTTAGGTGCACCACCTTTACCAACTTCTGCGACCAAAAAAAACTCTTCACGGCGTAACGCTTGGGGAAATCTTTCTTATGCTGATCTTATTACTCAAGCCATAACCTCTTCTCCGGAAAAAAGGCTAACCTTATCTCAGATTTATGAGTGGATGGTTCAGAACGTGCCATACTTTAAGGATAAAGGAGACAGCAACTCGTCTGCTGGATGGAAGGTGAGTTTAAAAGAAATACATTTACATATACTGACATAGTTTAAAAATATATATTCTAATTTATCTTAGACATTTTTGCATTCTATTGCACATTGTTTAACTTTATTAGTAACTCACCCAAATTGTATACATACATATATTTTTTTATTTTTATAAAGTTTATTAATATCTTGTTTCGAGATGTAAAGAATATTAAAACTGTCACACACAAACAGATAATGTAAGACCGCAAAGAGGCAACAAAATACGGGCTATCAAGTAATCGTTCTTATACGAAAAGTATGAGCGAGCTGGTCGAAAACTTTAAAAGGTATTGTGTTAAATATCTTGGCTGTGGGCCATTGCTTCTACTGAATTGACTATAATGCACTTCATTCTTTCAAACTATTCCACTATGTTTGCACGAACCATTTTCCAATTGTATAATGGTCATCAACCTATAAAAGAATAAACTGTAAACTTACGTTCTTTTAGTTAAATCAAGATTTATTAAGTTGCAATCAAATTTTATTCATATTCACATACTTTAGTTCCTTTAAATCAGCTGGTCTTGATAATTTTTAAACATTTTTAAAGTGTTATTCCGCACTTAGGAAAGAAAATTCCCGCGCCACCTGGAAACCGACCAGGAGATCCAGGAGGCGCGGGTTCGAGTCCCGCTGCGTTTAAATTTTTATACGTTTTCTAAAATAAGTATTAGTCTTGATAAAACAAGATATTTTATACTCCTTAATAGACCAGTTCAAATTAAAAATATATATATTTGACAGTCAACTCAATACACAGTGTTATTAATAAAGATTATTCGCGCTTTACACTTTGAGTATCTTGTTAGTCGCGCCAATAATTGAATAATAGAAACTCTGGCTTATTATCAATAGTTGAACACGAGCCATCAATGTTTTCCGTGTTCAATGTTGCCAATTATTATAGGTTATGATAATTGGCAGCACTGAACACGCGATGCCTCGGACCATTCGGCTTAAAGTGGGGAACGGACGGGAACTGTCTTTAAACTAGGTTCCCAGGTTCCTTATGCCTATCATGTTATGTGCTCCTGCACACGCTGTATCCTTATAGCGTAAAGCTGAAAAAAGAAAAATGATAGTTTTTATAGTAGATTTTTGATAACACTGTCACCGAAAATATAATCAAGAATAATCTAGTCAGTCTACTCAATTATGTTAATGAAATAATTTCCACCAAAGGCGTCAAGTACATGAGATGTGCTCTCGACATTATCTATTCTGACACAACTGTAATATAGCTGACTGCACTCAAAGATTTTAGGGGATCGATCTTATTAGGTTAGAGGAGTTTAAATTTCTCACATTATGAAGCATGATATTGTTGATGAAATAGAATGTCATAAACATAACACTATTAAGTATTTTCATTTCATCGCTCTGGTGTAGGGGCAGAGCGCGGCGTTGAGTTCAGCCACTCAACACGCAATGCCTCCAGAACTCGACGGAAAGTGGGGAACGGAGTGTCTTAACACTAAGTTCCCTCTGCCTACCCTGCTGTGTGTGGGATACAGCGTGAAGCTGTTTTTTTTTATTAAGTATTATTCCACTATACATATTACTATTTACTATTAAATAAAAATACTTAATGTTTTTTTAAAACGTAAAATATAATTATTTCTTTATATTATTAACTACGCAGCTTAAATAAACCACGTATGAATCGCACTACGTATTTGAATTATACGTAAATTTATAAAAACTCTTAATTCACTTACTTAGTGATAGCAAAAAAAAGATCTAAACAGGAAGATCTTAAAGAGAAAATCATTTGGCTATATCATTTCTCAGTAGTGATTCGAAATTTGGTCAAACTGCGCAGTGGCATACGTTATCACAATCTGAGCTGCGACGTAACCGATATAAATGATAATAAAAACACTAATACATACTCCAGCAAAGCTAGCAATGTACGTTGCCATTTGATACACGCCTATCACTGTTTTTGTAAAGCCAAATTGAAATCTAATCTCTGTAGGCCGGCAATGGAGAACGAAACAATATTTGTATCGCTACAGAGGTTGTGTGGAGAAACGCTTGAGATATAAAAATGAAGCGTCCCAATTCATTTGTAAAATGGCATTTCTTTTAGGTCTATGTTTTAAATTTTGTAATATAGTTAAAGTAATATATTGAGGCCAGTCGCGCAGATGTACAAAGAGTGACTGTAAAATCGACTGGTTGTGGGTTCGATCCCCACTCGAAGAAGTGAAATATTTATTAACATTTATATTTTCATTTCTTCACTCTGGTGTCGAGGCAAAGCGCGGCGGTGTTCCGCCACTTAGCACGCAATGACTCCAGAATTGGGGAACGGAGTGTCTTAACACTAGATTCCCTCTGCCTACCCTGCTGTGTGCAGGATACAGAGTGAAGCTGATTATTTAATTTTTTTTATATATTGAATGACGTATATTAAATATAATTATAGCCATCTTTGGACTTGAAACTTGGTGACCTTCGCGAAGGTATCCGTGGCATTGATTAGTGTTTACGCATACAATACCCATTCAGGCGCCATCACTTTGCTGGACCATTCTAGTTAATAATACCTAGGTAATAGTACTTAAAATTCTATATACAGATATTGCGTTGTTATATGCATAAATAATTATTAGCGTGCTATTATCGTGTGTCACGTTCTAACATCTATGATTTATACATAGAGGGATAGGGATGGGTATATGTGATCTCGTAAGGTGAATGAATGGATACATAATATAATATGTAATAGGACACGCTATTACGAATTTCATATATTTAAAAAATATTGTGTTATTACTGCCTTTGTAGCTATCTTTATATATTCTCTATTTTTATATAAATAGATTTTAATGTCTATGTCAAAAGGCAACTTCTAATGATTTCCTTATTTGTACTTAAATATGCATTTTTTCTTGTCATTTCGCAATATCTATACTCGGTTTTCATTCATGAACAAAAATAGCTTGTTTCAAAGTAATAAATATGTGTGGTTTTCTAATTTACGTAAATTATATTGATACCTAATTTGCTGAATAAACAGTAAACAAGTGCAACTACTAAGGAATAATAATAACAACAATAATATGCTTTAGTTTGAATAATAAATTGTTGTATTAAAAACCCTTTGAACACTCTTCGTGTACACAATAAAAAAAATCAGCTTCACGCTGTATCCCGCACACAGCTATAACCTAGTGTTAAGACACTCCGTTCCCCACTTTCAGCCGAATTCTGGAGGCATTGCGTGTTGAGTGTCAGAACTCAACGTCGCGCTCTGACACCAGAGCGAAGAAATGGAAATATAAATTGATCGAACCCACAACCAGTCGGTTTTACAGTCACACTTTGTGCCACTGCGCCACGGCTAGCCTCGTGTACTCAATCTTAAGTTATATTTTTTAATCTATTACATATAAACATATTATTGTATTAAAATTATTTAATTTATTGTTGTTATGAGTGAACATAATTCTTTACCATAAAAATGGTTTTTTTTCCCGTAAAGATCTGTGTAGTAAACGACTCATATTAAAAGTGTTGTATAGAGATGTACTTTAGAATTCCAAGTTTAAATATTATATAATATCAGTATTAGATACAATCATTAACAGCATTATAGAATTCTTAGAATTATACGGACGAATAATTTTGAACTTGAATGGAAAAGAAAACAGTTCATAATTCTACAGCATTCAACGACAATTAACGTAAATTTTTATTGTATTTAATGATATATATTTTAAACAAAAAATCAATAAAACAATATCTTAAAATTGTATAATACATTCAAATCCTAATACGAAAGACGACAAACGATGGACGCCTAGAGAGCTTTCTGAACACTATTTTGATCAATATTAATACCAAAAGGATACAAATTTATATTCGTTGTTTGGTTAACGCATGTGATCCCATTGAATGGCAAATTAATTTTACCGTTAAAAGAAACCGTTATACTATACACCTTCGCAGAATCTCGTATCCTTGCGCGCGCGCGTGTAAAAACTAACTTTCCCATAAGCTTTTTACACATACATATATATATGTAGAAACGAAATTGTAAACAATAAAAGGCATGGTATATTGAGGCCAGTCGTGGCCAACGTTGATTTGATTATCGCTCCAGTAACAAGGCAAGGCGCTGCGTTGAGTTCCGCCACTCAATACGCAATGCCTCGATAATTCGGCGGAAAGTGAGAGACGGACCGTGTTAACACTAGGTTCCCTCTGCCTTACCTGCTATTTGATATATATGAGATATGCTTAGTAATATATGTATATTATTTTCTCAATTTCATCTATCTTCTGCAATTTGTGGACCAGTCACTAAAAGGAATGGTTCTTGTCTTCACTTTTTAGACATTTTGAGATGGCTTATGCATGCTTGGTGAGAAAAATTTACGTCAGTTTAAGCTCTATATTATTTATTTTATTACTCGAGTAGTATTGAAAGTGAAAATTAAACCTCCAACCACTATTGCATTGAGTCATTTAGGGACAAACATCAATTTTTTTTAAGTATTTTCATATTAGTAAAACTATTTTTGCACTTTATTTTTTTTTGTTTCACACTTTGTCCTTAGCAGAGTATTCAGAGACCGCCTTTCACCTCCTCCACCATAATATTTAGAGTCTTAAATTACATAAAGCAGAACAGGACTTGGAAGGTCAGGCCCGTTGTGGCGCAGGGGCACAAGTGGGTGACTGTAAACACGACTGGTGGTGAGTTCGATCCCCACTTGAAGAATTAAAATATTTATTTAATTTCATATTTTTATAAGATGGCGATGCGTACCGCCCTCAACACGCAAAGCGGGGAATAGAATGTCTTACATTAGGTTCCCTCTGCATATCCTGCTGTGTGCGGGAAGCGTGAAGTACCTGAGAAAGACTTGATCAGTTTAACTCCATCATGTTATGTATTACATTGTCAATAACCATGTACTTAAAAGGGATTAATATTTTTTTATAAAAAGAAATATTTCAACCATTTTATACTTACAAAACTTCCACACACACATTTTATCATCGCTGCTAACTATTTGCACAAAAGTAATGTATTTTATTCGTATTTAATCAGCTTACTTTATATCATCTACATACATACATACATACATATATACATATATATGCATTTATCTAGAAGCGTTTTATGATCATAGGAAATTTCCAAGCGAGACCTTTCTTAATAAGCAATTGAGGTTACATTGAATTACAAGCATTCCATCTTGCTCTATTAATGACAACATTTGTATCGTATTTGCGTATACACGTTATATGTAAGATAACGAGGCACATCACTAGTGCTCAGTTACACTAATAATTTGACTTTCTAATAAATACTTTCCGTTAACTTTAACATTAGTTATGGTAATATTCGTATAGATTATATTATTTTTTTAAATTAAAATCAGCTTCACGCTGTATCCCGCGTGTAGCACGGCAGGCAGAGGGAACCTAGTGATTAGACACTCCGTTCCTCACTTTCCGCCGAGTTCTGGAGGCATTGCGTGTTAAGTGGCAGAGCTCAGTGCCGCGCTTTGCCTCGACACCAGAGCGAAGAAATGAAAATATAAGTGTAAATAAATATTTCATTTCCTCGAATGGGGATAAAACCCACAACTAGTCGATTTTAAAATCACACTTTGTGCCTCTGCGCCACGACTGGCCTCATTATTTTTTTAATTACTAAGTATGATACATATAGAGACATTTTAATGTTTCAAATTGTTATGAGGTTGTCGTGCGTGGTGCAGAGGTACAAGGTTGCACCTATGAAGGGTTATGGATTCGGTATCCATTAGGGTAACTGAAATATCACTTTGGGCAAAAGCACGCAAACATAAAAACCGGTGCCGGCGAGACAGCAGGTACTCTATTCAATCCCTAGGAATTGTATTAATTATTTAGGTAACGTATGTAATTGACAATAATATACCTAACACCCCAGGCACTTTTTACATTGCCTAGAAATTGTATAGAATACCTGAATTATACAGATTGCCGGTCTAAAATTTACCCTTTAAATATATGTATATAAGATGTAATAATATATGGATATTTGAATGCATTATATTGGACTACAGTATTTATTAATAAACGATATATAGATATTTTTAATCATATAAGATTAGTATATCAAAATTTAAACCTCTTCTTCATATAAAGAGCTACTGACGTGACTGATTAATTTAATTAGCACGATGTACTAAGTAAAATATTATATGTTAAAGTAAAACTGATTGTAACATTGAAAAATATTATTCTTTCTTATGAATAAAAAGAGGCTTTATATGTATAATATTTATTTATTTATTTATTTCTACACTAGCGGACCCGGACGCGGCTTCGCCCGCTTGAAGTATACGAATGCTTATTAAATATATTTATGAAATTCAGTTTTTAATAGGATTGGTAAGAAAATATAAGCCTAATAAATGATCATAATAATCCGGAAAAGAATAATAAGTAGAGAAAATTCTTATTATTAAAACAATATCTAACTAATTTAAATGAACAAAAATAATACGTAAACGTAGTAAAA